>LNAC01001156.1:30704-179705 GCA_002007465.1 Ailurus styani | reverse complement strand
TGAAACAAGATGGGATGGGGAAGGAGACAAACCATAAGAGACTCCTAATCTCACAAAACATCCATTCTTGAATGACTAATTATTTTTCATTGATTTTAAATTCTTTCTTTGGGTTTTTTTCCACTTTAAAATTTTTCCTTATTAAGGTTTTCAACCTAACCACAGTGTTTTCTTTATAATATAAAATTTATACTTGAGTATTTTGGTGCTTCATCCCAATAGCCTACTGGATATGTAAAGAATATATATGTCCACTCAACCTGGAGCCCATTCTAGAACTTAATACAGAGAAAATTATGTGAATGGGAGAAACATCATTAGAGAAGGAGGGAGAGGTAAACCCAGCCCATGACTTGATAAGATGTGTAGTGAGAGGTCCTTTCAGACCATGTGAACACTCTGCCCGTTTTTCTGACTCTGCCAGTTGTTTTGGGTTGAGAGGACCCAAAGCAGCTGATGCCATGCTCGCAAATGATTCACCCAAAAATGGGAAGTGGACAGCCAAGTTTGAAGAATAAGAACAAGTTTGTATCTTTTGTGTTTTTCTTCAAGAGGAGGCATTAAGTAACCAAGACTTGGTTTTGGAGTTCAGAAGAGTCCCAGCTACTTGAAATGTCTTGAAATCTGACGCTGTCTCAGTGTTTTGGACTCTGTCACTGTTTTGCAAGAAATGTCCTGACTTTTCTTCTATTACTGTATATGCTTCTTGATGAAGTTTATGAAACCCACTGCAGTAGTGATCATTGCCTCTCTTGAGGGTGCTGTTCAGAGTGGATTTTATTTCAATCAGAGTGCCCTTATTTTAAGCAGAATGGGTATGGACTGTTCTGTTGTCTAAGATTCTTTCTTTCTCCCTCTATCCTCTCCTCTCTTTCCTCAGTCTTCTCCCTCCTGACTTTGCTGTGCCGATTCTGTGTTTTAGTTTTTCCCTGAAGTGAGTGTCTCTGAGGGATCAGCCATTTCCTGGGGCTACAATATCTTCACCATCAAAACTTTAAAAACCATACACCATCTGTATTATTTAGGTGTATACAAATTTAAGACTGATTTTTTAAATATGAAATTTCTTCATTAATTTTTAAAAATCCTCTCTGCATTAGTCAGGGTTCTCCAGAGAGACAGAATTAGTAAGATCAACAGGGTGTGTGTGTGTGTGTGTCTGTGTGTGTGTGTGTGTGTCTGTGTGTGTAAAGAGAGAGACAGATACAGAGAGACAGGGATTTTAGGAATTGGCTCATGTGATTGTGGAGACTGGCAAGTCCAAATTCTATAGGGTGGGTGGGCAGGCTGGAGACTCAGGGAAGAATTGATGTTGCAGCTTGTGTCCAAAGGCAGTCTGGAGGCAGAATTCCTTCTACCTCCAGGACCTCCATAATTTTCACTTAAGATCTTCAACTGATAGGATGAGGCCCACTCTCATTATAGACAGTAATCTTCTTTATTCAGTCTACTGACTTAAATGTTAATCTCATCTAATCATGTCTTCCCAGGGGCACCTCAGTCGTTCAGTTGGATAAACACACTACTCTTGCTTTCTGCTCAGGTCAAGATCCAAGAGTCTTGGCATGGAGCCCCATGTGGTGTGGAGCCTACTAAGGATTCTTTTTCTCCCTCTCCCTCTGCCTCTGTCTCTCAAAAGAAAAGAAAGAAAGGAAAAAAAAAGAAAAGAAGACCTAAGAAAAGAAAAGGAAAGGAAAGAAAACAAAAAACCAAACAAAACGAAAATGAAAAAAACCTTCGCAGTGACTTCTAAACTGATGTTTGACCAAATATCTGGGTACCATGTCCTAGTCAAGCAGACACATAAAACCAACCATTACACCTTCTTTATCTCCAATAATTCTATTCCTAAAGCCTAGTTTGTTTTCTATGCATACACTATGCAGGTTTCTTTTGATAAGTGTTTTCATGGTATCTCTTTCCATCTTTTGCATTCAGCCACTCTGTGTACTAGATCTCAAACTTGTGATGAAGCCTCATATATCTACACTCTCAACTATTCATTGAGAAAATAGAAGCATTAAGAAGAGAATTTTCACAAGCTTCTTACCATTTACCAGTATCTATGCTCAAATATTCTGCCTTTCCTCTTACTAGATTATAATTCCATGAGAGCAGAGACTTTGCTTATCCTCAACACATGCAAGCATACCTGACAAACAGTAGGCTGATAAAAAATGTGTTAAATTATAAACGAGTAATAAAAAAATGCCCCTAACAGTACTAGAGCAAAAAAATTATCCTTAATTCATTCAATTAAACTTTGTTATGTGCCCATTTCTACCAACCGAGGGTATAGTAAAGAATAGAACAAATATCCTAAGGAGTTTATATTTTGGTTGAGGGCTAAATCCAAACTATTCCCTGATGTAGGTACTTTATAGGCATCTTCTCTTTTGTTTAAATTTTTTCCAGCTTTATTGATCTAAAATTGTCAAATAAAAATTATCTACATTTAGAATATACCACATAAAGTTTTGATATATGTATACATTATGAAATGATTACCACAACAAAGCTAATTAACATATCCACTATCTCACATAGTTGCTATTTTGTGTGTGTGTGTGTGCGTGTGTGTGAGTGATGAGAATACTTACAGTCAGTCTATTTTCTTAGCAAATTCCAAGTATGCAATACTATTGACTATAGTCACCATCTTGGATATTAGATCTTCAGAACTTACTCACCTGGCATGGCTGAAACTTTGCATCCTTTGACACACATCTCCCCATTTTTCCCCACACCCAAGCCACCTTAACACTGCCATTCTACTCTCTACTTCTGTGAGTTTAACTTTTTAAGACTCCTCATACAGTTTGAATCATGCAATATTTGTCTTTCGGTGTTTGGCTTACTTCATTTACTGTGTGTCCGTCAGGTGTATCCATGTTGTCACAATTAGTCAGAATTTCATCTGTTGGTGGACATGTAGGTTGTTCTCCGTACCTTGGCTACTGTGAATAATGCTGCAGTGAATATGGGAGCACAGATACCTTTGGAGTTACTGATTTAATTTCTTTTGGATTTATATCCAGAAGTGGTATTGCTGGATTGTATGGTAGTTCTATTTTTAACTTTTTGTGGGACTTCTATACTGTTTTCCATAGTGACTGTACCAATTAACATTACTACCAACAGTAACCAAGGACTCCCTGTTTTTTTTAAAAGATTTTATTTATATATTTGACAGAGAGAGAGAGAGAGAGAGAGAGAGAGAGAGAGAGAGAGCACAAGCAGGGGAAGCAGCAGGCAGAGGGAGAGGGAGAAGCAGAGTCCCCACTGAGCCTGATGTGAGGCTCAATCCCAGGACCCTGGGATCATGATCTGAGCTGAAGGCAGACGCTTAACCAACTGAGTCACCCGGATAACTGGCTCCCTGTTTCCTACATCCTCACCAATGTTTGTTACCTCTTGCCTTTTTGACAATAGCCATTCTAACAGGTGTGAAGAGATATCTCATGGTGGGTGTGATTTGCATTTCCCTGATGATTAGTTATGCTGAACACCTTTCTATATACCTGCTGGCCATTTGTATGTCTTCTTTGGAGAAATTTCTATTTGGGTTCTTTGTCCATTTTTAAATTGTGTTATTTGCTTTCTTGCTGTTGAGTTGCTTGAGTTCCTTGTATATTTTGGATGTTAGTCTCTTATCAGATGTGTGGTTCACAAATATTTTCTATAATCCCATATGTTATCTTTTCACTCAGTTGACTGTTTTCCTTGCCATGCAGTTTTTAGTTTGATGCAGTTCCACTTGCTTATTTTTGTTTTTGTTTTCTGTGCCTTTGGGATCATATCTTAAAAAAATTAGCTAGCTAAGAGGATCAAGCTCTGTCTATTGTTCAGTGCTCTGTATGAGGGATAGAAACTGGCTCATGGAGGGTGGTTTGAATTATTGGGCATAAGGCCTCCTTCCCTTCCTTCCCTTCTTTGTGGCGGTAAAACCTCAGTTTTGCACTTATTCCCAATCTTGCAAACAATACCAGTTGTAGAATGATGCCTTTCCTTTCCTTTAGTTCCTAGCTGTGCTAGGGTATCAGACTCTGCCTGTTGTTCAGCATTGGTATAAGGCAAGATAGAACCCAGCCCCACAGAGGGGCCCTGAGAGGCCAGGAAGCCAGGTTTGTGTTCGATTCTCACTCCCCACCCTCCAAACACCTACTTCTCCATGGAAGAAATCACGGGCCCAGGCAATCTTCTTGGTACTGAGCTAACTTGAAGTGGTGAAGGACAGACCTGGGTAAAGTGAAATTGGTTTTCTTACCTGTATCAATGTAACTATTCTTAGTTTGTGTTCTTCTGGGGTGCTTTTAATTCTTAGCTGGATTCTGAATTTGTCTTCAAGGTACTAATATCATTGTTAAATCAGTGTAGTGGTTCTGCATAGGAAGAGAGATGGCCTGCATCATGTCTTCTAAATCTTTCCAAAATTGTCAAATAAGTGTTACTACACTTATTCTCAGATGAGAAAGCTGAGGCTTAACTCTTCGATCCAATATTACTTATAGCCAGAATTCAGACCGAAGTGTTCAAACATATATTTTAAGTACTAATCTACTGTGCTTATACAGGCATATCAGGGCTTATATCCTATACCATATTGCAAATGGCAAGGAGAAAACCTAGCAAGAAGGTTAACTAGAGCTTTTGAGCAACTGTAGCTATAGCCCCAAGATGGCAGTGTTTTCAATGACCTTGCCTATAGAAGAACTGTGTATAGGTAGGTGGGGCGTGTTGTCTCTGATTGGCTGATCACACACCCTGAGAATCCCTTTGTTTAGTGTTAAAAAGTGTTGAATAGACGAGTCAGCTTTTGGGGGCAACCCTGTGCAGAAGAAGGATGGAGAAGCATCTGAGAACCCCCTTCGTGGTTTTGTGGCTCCATTTTTGTTGTAAGTTAATGCAGAGTTTTAGCCAGGTTGACGCAGGAAGTTCAAGGAACATTCTCTCAGGATTTTCAGCAAAAGTGTATTGCATTGGGGTAGGAGGAGGGAAGAAAATGGGGCCATTTTATAGTTTACCTGGGATTCATTGTGGAAAGAAGGAAGACTGGCAGATTAGGAAGCATTTAAATGGATGATCTATTTATTAAATCTCACTTTGC
Source organism: Ailurus styani (assembly GCA_002007465.1). Taxonomy (NCBI): domain Eukaryota; kingdom Metazoa; phylum Chordata; class Mammalia; order Carnivora; family Ailuridae; genus Ailurus; species Ailurus styani. The sequence continues at coordinate 174,598 of LNAC01001156.1, read as the reverse complement.
TTTCTGAGTAGGGGTGAGTGGCCAAAACCAAGTGGAACAGAACCCTACATCCCTGGTCATCCTGGAGGGGAAGAACTGCACAATTCAATGCAACTATACAGTGAACCCCTTTAGCAGCTTAAGGTGGTACAAGCAGGGCACTGGGAGAGGTCCTGCTTCTCTGATAGTCGTGGGTTCCAGTGACAGCAAAAAGTCCGATGGAAGGTACACAGCAACTCTGGATGCGACCTCCAAGCACAGCTCCCTGCACATCACAGCTGCCCTGCTCAGCGTTTCAGCCCTCTACATCTGTGCGGTGAGCGCACCGTGTTCCCTGGGCACTTGCAGCCAGTACCCTAACCTGCACCTGCAGGTTGTCAAGGAAGCTTAGGAGGTGAAGTAGACCATTGCTTTTTTTATGTCATATACACTTTCACAAGTGAGCTGGTACTTCTTCCTTGCATATGACTGAGTTTGAACTTAAGCTGGGAAGTCTACATAGCATAAAGTTATCTTCATTTAACACATAAATTTAACTGCCCCATCTGGCTGTTCCCAAAGGTAAGACTGTCATGTTGCATTACTTCTGTTGAAGTAAATAATAATTTTGTTTTAAAGGGAGAAATCAGCTCTGTCCGGTGTCCAGTGACTAGTAGAATGTCAACCAAGTGGAAAAGCAACAAGTTGTTGGGGCTGAGGACAATATCTAATAAGCTTCCTTCCCCCTGACAGATTTTTATTCCTCATTTAATAGCTATTCAAGTTCTTAGGAAGCATTCTGTGGGAAGAGATCTGCTTTACCAATTTATCCATGCTCCACATCAAGCCACCTTTCCAGATGCATCCCTAACTCATTTGTTGTCTTCCACAGCTGCTCCTTTGGAGAACGTCACTGCTCATACTATTATGCCAGCATGATACTAGCCAGCACAGTCACTCTGAGGCAGCAGTGCAGCTGTCCCAGGCTCTTCAACTAATAGTATTCTAGAAAAGAAACATAAGGGACAGAGATTGTCTTCATGATATGGGTAGTCTTGGATTGCACAAATTAGCTATGATGTTCTTTTTTTTTAAAGATTTTATTTATTTATTTCACAGAGGGAGAGAGATCACAAGGAGGCAGAGAGGCAGGCAGAGAGAGAGGGGGAAGCAGGCTCCCCGCTGAGCAGGGAGCCCGATGCGGGCCTTGATCCCAGGACCCTGAGATCATGACCTGAGCTGAAAGCAGAGGCTTTAACCCACTGAGCCACCCAGGCGCCCTATGATGTTCTTTTTTGAGACACTTTGAGAAATTTAAATATGGTTTGAGAGTTAGATGAGGTAAATATTTGTTTTATTTGAAAGGTAGATATTAACTGAGAAAAACAAGAAGAATATATAATAAGATATTTAAAAAGGTACTCTCTGAGTGGTAAGAATAATTCTATTTTTATATCTTTCCTTGTCTATATTTCTAATTTTCTATAGTTCACAGGTTCTGCTATGTCAAAATAAAGGTTACTATAAAACAAAAACTGGGGACTTCCAGTTTCTTGTTCTGCATGTAAGGAGCTTTATTTTTTTTAAAAGACTGATTGATTGATTGATTGATTTATGAGAGAGAGCACAAGCAGGAGGGGCAGAGGGTGAAGGAGAAGGAATCTCAAGCAGACTGCAGAGTGAGTGCAGAGCCTGCAGAGCCCGAAGCAGGGCTGGATCTCAGGACCCTGATTTTAAGACCTGAGCTGAAAACAAGAGTCAGATGTTTAACTGACTGCACCACCTAGACACCCCTGAATGTAAGGAATTTTAAAGTTACCAGTTGTCCTTGCAAGTAAAGAGCTGAACAGGCTGAAAAATCAGCAACTGTTCCTGGATCTGTAGAGGAGTAGAACACAGGACAAATTGCTGCCCCCATGACTGGAGACACAAACAGCAAAACGGAGAGTTGCAGCTTATTGGAGCAAAGACTACTGAGCACAAACTGCAGTGAGAACCAGTGCTGGACAGGAAAATCCAAACTAATTGGTGAATTGCTGGAGGCTTAGTATGGACAAGTGTGAGAGTTAAAAACTCCAGGGCACACAGTCATAGGGGAACCCCACAATATTGTGAGATCAAGTCTAGAAGCTCAATCCAGTACCCACAGTAAATACTGGAGAAAAATCCTCTAATGCTCTGGCAAGGAGGGGTGGGGGAAGAACCACTTTGAAATGCACCAGAGCAATCTGTTCTTCCTTAACAAGGCTTGCTCTCAGGGGAGTAACCAGCACTTAACCTGCTGGGGTACTATCAGAGCCTAACTAACGTAAGGGAAAGGAAATACCCAACTCCAGCCAGTTTATCAATCTTGTCCCTCCTAATGGGGGAGAGAAAAATAGAAAAAGAAAACTAGAGAAATTCAAAACCCAGAAGCACAGGCTCAGTGGAAGACTGAGCCCCTTTAGCAGGACCATGGATACTTCCCCTCTTCCCATGTCTCACCACCACATTCCCGAAGGCTTATTTCAGCAACTCCTTTTGCCCAGTACATCCTGTCTGGCTATTAAGGAAAATGACAGGGCAGACCAAAAAACAAAAAGCACACTTTGTAGAGACATAGCAAGCATCAACCAGATGTGGCACAGATGTTGGAATTATAAGACCAGGAGTCTAAAACAACTACAATTAATATGCTAAGCCCTTTAATGGATAAAGCTGACAGTGTGCAAAAACAAATGAGCCATTTCAGCAGAGAGATGGAACCTCAAGAAAGAATAAAAAAGAAATGTGAGAGATCAAAAGCATTTAGACCAGAAACACCTGAAGAAAAAAATCTCTGAACATGATGGTATCTCAACAGAAACCTCTAAAACTGAAAAGCAAAGAAAAAAAGATTGAAAAACAAACAAACAAGCAAGCAAGCAAACCCCAGAACAGATCAACCTAAAGACATGTAACGGCTACAAAAATTGTAACATATGTCTAATCATATGTTACAAATACTGAAGGAGAATAAACAGAGAGAGAAACAGAAGAAATAATTGAAACAATAATGGGTACTTATTTTCCTAATTTAATGTCAGACAGAGATTCCGGAAACTCAGTGCTAACACCAAGCAGGATAAATGCTAAAAAAACAAAAACAAATTAAAATAAAAAACAAAACCTTACACTTGAGGCGCCTGGGTGGCTCAATCGATTAAGCAGCTGCCTTCTGGTCAGGTCATGATTCCAGGGTCCTGGAATCGAGACTGGTATCAGGCTCCCTGCTCAGCAGAAAGCCTGCTTCTCCCTCTCACCTCTGCCTGCCACTCTGCCTACTTGTGCTCTCTCCCTCTGTCAAATAAATAAATAAAATCTTTTTAAAAAACCCCACAAAACTATACTTAGGCATATCACTGTCATACATTGAAAATCAAAGATAACAACAACAACAAAATATCCTGAAAGAGGCCAAGGCATAAAAACACCCTACCTCTAGAGGAACAAAGATAGGCATTACATCTGACTTCTTTCAGAAACCGTACAAGGAAGAAGAGAGGGAAGTGAAACGTTTAAAGTCTTGAGAGAGATGGAAAAACAAAAAACAAAAACCCCACCAACCTAGAATTCTGTACCCTGTGAAATCATCTTTCAAAAGTGAAAGAGAAATAACGACTTTCTCAGACAAACAAAAATTGAGAGAATTTTTTTCTGCTAGAGCTGCTTTGCAACAGACATTAAAAGTTCTTTAGAGAGAAGGAAAAGAATATAGGTCAGAAACTGAGATTGATGAGGCACCTGGGTGGCTCAGTGGGTTAAAGCCTCTGCCTTCAGCTCAGGTCATGATCTCAGGGTCCTGGGATCGAGCCCTGCATCCGGCTCCCCTGCTCAGCAGGGAGCCTGCTTCCTTCTCTCTCTCTGCCTACTTGTGATCTCTCTCTCTGTGTCAAATAAATAAATAAAATCTTAAAAAAAAAAGAAACTGAGATTGACATAAAGCAAGGAAAAACATAAAAAAAAGAGTAAGTGAAGGTAAAATAGCAAGTTTCATTTTTTTAGTCTTAATTGATCTAACACACATTTATTCATTATACAATTATTTATTGAACACACAGTAAGTGATATATGTTTTTGTAGATTTATAATGTAGAGTACCGAACAAAACAGACAGATGCAGACACCAGAAGACCTTCCCTAATGAGATGTGAATCTAGATTGGTCTATGGTGTTCACTTTCTTTTAAAGGAATATGCTATTAAATTTATTTTCCAATGTAGGCATTTTTCTTGCTTGCTGTCAGTAACTGGCATGTTTCATGTGGTGATGAAAGGCATAGACACTGAAATCTGCACTTACTAAATGATGTGATGACAAAAATTGCTAAACTTGAAGCACGTGTATTTCATNTCTTGCTTGCTGTCAGTAACTGGCATGTTTCATGTGGTGATGAAAGGCATAGACACTGAAATTTGCACTTACTAAATGATGTGATGACAAAAATTGCTAAACTTAAAGCACGTGTATTTCATCATCTGTAATAACATATACCTCATCACATAGTTGTAAGGATTTTAAGGATTCAATTCAATTCAACTCAATTAATTAAATTAAATGAATGGCATTAGCAGAAAATGATTTTTCAACTAATGGTATTCTTGGACAAAGATGGGATGAGGCAGTGAAGATAGTTTAAGAAAAAAATAACAAAAGTATCAAATATAGATTAAAGCTTAGGTTTCCATCATTCCACTATCGATTATGTTACTTTCCTATGGTGATGGCTGGAAGTCTCCCTTTATTTCACACTGGACTCATCCTATCCAATTATCTGAACAGACTGAAATGGCTTTCTTGGTTTTCATTTTTTTGTTTTTTTTATCTCATAGGTGTTATGCACAGGAAAATCACAATTTCTTGCTTCTAGTGTATTTTTTTAAGTAGTTTCCATGTCCAGTGTGGAACCCAAAATGGGGCTTGAACTCACAACCCTGAGATCATGACCTGAGCTGAGATCAAAAGTTGGATGCTCAACTGACTGNAAAATGGGGCTTGAACTCACAACCCTGAGATCATGACCTGAGCTGAGATCAAAAGTTGGATGTTCAACTGACTGAGCCAGCCACCCAGGCACCCTACTGCCAGTGTATTTTAATGTAAATTGTAAGATGGATCCACACAAGTTTATGGAGCAGGGCTCAGATATAAGATCATTGTACTGAGCTACAGTGTCGCTAGCTAGATTCCTATGTAGGGGCTCATTTTGTAGGTTTCTGGACTGAAAAGAGAGAAAAGAACTCTCTAGGTTTTCCTTGGGGGAGGGATGCTTTTTTATTATTCAATGTATAACTTGTACATGATAGATGCTGGAGAATTTTATAAAAGAATAAAGGAAAGAAAATGATCTAGGGGACAAACAATAGGTATAGCTCTCCAACATCTGCTCTTGGTCCTGACATGGTGCTCTTTCCATGTGATCTCTTCAGAGGTCAGGAGTAGCTGAGCGAATATGTGCACAGGCGAATGGATCTAATTCCTGGTTGCCTGAGGAATTTCTCAGCTTCCCATGACAACGAAGGATAAATAAGGCTTGTAGCGTCTGAGAGCTCTCAGACTCCAAGCTGAGTCCTTAAAAGTCCAACGATAGGAAAATGGAGAAGTCCTTGGGAGTTTCATTTGCTCCTTTCTTTGGCAGCTGTGCTGTGAGTTTTTGGGCTTTGGAGATATGAACAAAAAGAACAGATCCTAGTCATCTTTGCCATAAATCTGAAAGTTATAGAAGGGTGGTTAGAGCTACCATGTTCAGCTTGGGCGATTGTGAAAAGACATGGTATTCTTGCAAAAAATAATCAGTCATTAATAAATCTTTGTCTGTGGTTCTGTTTAAACACAGTTGAGCAGCCCATATACATTTGAGCAGAGTCCTTTGTTCCTGAATATCTAGGAGAGAGCACACACCATTCTTAATTGTACAACACCCATTGGTTCAGGCAGGATTCTGGGAAAGGATTTGTACCTTTAATTCAATCAAGCTGGAAAGAATATGCAGAAAAAAGTTTTAAAGAACTGCTTGGAAAAGAGAAGTTGTATAGAGTTTTGCATATTCCAGTCTGTCATTCTGGAAATTTGGCCATCTACTTCTGTGTTTTGTGTTCCAATGTTCTCTGACGACCTCCAGTCATACCACAACCCAATAACTGGGCCTCTTGACACAGGTGGGTGGGAGCAAACCTGTTCTCTTTATTTATAGAGGGGATTTTCTGTACAATTTTTGTCTCCAACAGAAGTGAAGGGTAATATACTATCTCCCTTATGTGATGAATCTGAATTTATATTGACTTCAATTTCCTTAGGTTGCTATTGAAATTTCATTGCTCACTGCAGATTGTACTGATCCTGGACTTGTGTACCCACAGAGTGCCTTCCACTGCTGTCACTGGAAGAGGGCAGACTCCTCTGTGGTTCAGGTTGTCAGTTCTTGAAGCATTTTTTTACCAAGTGGTACCCTCAATAGCAGCATTTTACTCATTTGTTTATAATCTTCATGACACTTTCTATATCCATGTACAGTTTATACCATTATTTAATAATTTAATATTAAATTGACTTTTATATTAAATAGACTTTAAAAATAACTACATAAAATTATGCTTGTTTTAACTGACACCATCTGTGAAACCATACATTCGATGTGCTGGTTGTATTTTTTCTATTACAAATTAAAACAACGTGATAATAACAAATAAAAATGTACTACCTAACAAATTTCTAGTATCAATCATGCTTTAGGGAATACTGATTCAGCCATACCCTTTATTTAACAGATGGAAGAATTAGGATCTACAGGCATGCATGACTTACTCAAAGCATGACTTAGAGCAAAATGGAAGCTAGAGGTAGAACGCAGACATTCTGACCCCTTATCAATTGCTTCTCCCACTAAAGATGCAAAAAGTAAGATCTAGAATTTGAAGGAATGAATAATGTGTTTTAAATTTAAATTAAATTTAAAATTTTATTACTTAATTTGCATGTTAATCTTAGATTAGTTAGGAGACACAAACACCCCTTCCAAAATAAAACAGTCCTGTAATTTCATGATATAGAAATGATGACTATTACTATTTTTCAGTTTTCTGTGAGTACACACATACAGTGATATTTTTCTGTGAAAGGGACTTACAATGTACCTGGCATTTATTAGCATACTTCTTTCTCTCAACATTATAATAATATAGGTATTTCTATGTGAGGAAACATATATGTATGTGATATATTATATATATATATATTTAATAATTAATCTCTATGCTCAATGTGGGGCTTGAACTCATGATCCTGAAATCAAGAGTCGCATGCTCCACCGACTGAGCCAGCCAGGCACCTTCAGGAAACACAGGAAACATATACTGAAGGCTGGGTTTCCATTATACAAATGTATTTTTAAAATTAATCACTTTGTTTTCTCTTTTAAAAATTTAACTTAATTATAATTCTAGTTTTAGTTAACATGCAGTGTTATATTAGTTTCAGGTGTACAATATGGTGATTCAACAGTTCCATACATCACCTAGTGCTTCACCACAAGTGCATTCCTTAATTCCTATCACTTATTTCACCCTAAATTAACCACTTTTTGATATTATTTCCAACTATCCAGTATTACAGACAATCCTTTTATGAGCATCATTAAATCTGCAGCTTTAATGGAAATGAAATTGCTTAGATAAGGGAAAAGACATGACACTGAATGTCTGATTTCCCTGAAGAATTTTATAACCAAGCTATGACTTCAATAGGAGTATATGAAGCTGTTGATTTTCCAACACTTTACCAGATACCGATATTATTATTTTAAGGTGGTTTCCATTTTACTAAGTGAACATTTTCCGTGTTTTAATTTTCTTTTCTTTTAACCTGTGGGTTTATGCATTTTGTCATTAAAAAATAAACAAAATAAGATTGGAAACACTGGGGTACACTACACAGAGTTAGAATAAATATCCCTTCATAAAATAAGACATATTAAGCAGAGTTTGAAAAACACTCTTCTGGTCCAAGCTACCTTCTAACTGGTCTCTTTTTCTCTAAAGGCAGTGTATTTCCCACATCTCTACTCAAAATGTGGACCAGCAGTACTGAACTTGTGCAAAATCTCAGGCTTACCTTAGATGGACTGAATTTAAGTCTGCATTTTACCAAGATCCCCAGGTAATTCTATCACTTAAAAGTCTGAGAAGCAGCAGCCTGATTGGTAGCCAGAGGGATTGTTTAAAGCATAAGTCAAAAGCTGTCTCTACTTGCCTAAAATGCTTCAGTGGTTTTCTATTAACTCCTACAGTAAAATACAAGCTCCAGGTTGTGATATACAAAGTTTGGCATAATTTGAATCTCTCTTGACCCTCAATCTCAGCTCTTAACTCTCCTTCCCTGTCTCTCTGTGCCGCAACAACACTGATCTCCTCTCAGTTTTCTGAACTTGCCATATCCTTTCCCACATTTGGTCTTACTCCTTCATCCATCTGAGATGCTCTTCCCCTAAATCTCAGCAACCCGACTCAGTTTCATTTTTCAGCTCAAATATCACTACTGCAGAAAAAAGCTTCTGACGTCTGCTGGGCTCTCTGACTAATGCAGCCCCCCACAGAGCTCCTCCTAACTCTCTGTCCCAACACCCCAGTTATATCGCTGGTGATAGTAATCACCGCATGCAGTTATATTGCTGACTTACGTGTCGATATGTTCATTGCCTATACCTCCAATTACAATACAAGTTCTATGAGACTGGAGGTATTATTTATTTTGTTCATGGCTTTGTCCTCAGTGCACAGAATAGTGACTGACCCACAGTAGTCAATTACATGAGGCAAAAGAAAACTCAGGGAGCTTACTGCTCTATCATTCTACTGAAAGAACGCATGAAGGAATGGAGGAAATGATGAATGTTTTGGCCCTCCTTTCTGTCTCCCTTTTTCATTTGTCTCATCCCCAACCCAATTGTGTATATTCTCTTTGCTGAAGTATGTGGTACAATTTAGTTCTCTCTGGCCCTTATCCTCTGGACTCAGATCTTGGTCTTTCTTTGCTCAATGGGGTGTCAAATAATTATATCCACTCAGGGTCTCAGCCTGTCTCCACTCAACTGACCTCGCTTTATCAGGTATAATCTGAATGAGCTGGGCCAACTGAAAGGCTAGTAACCCCATAGTGAAATACCTAAAAGAAAAAAGAAAAAAAAGACATATCCAAAAGGCTTTGGAAAGTAGAAAAGTGAACTTGAGTCAAATAATCATGAGCACATGTCAAAGTTTTATTTCAAATTATTGCAAGAAGAATGCTCCTCAGGAAACAAATTCAAATAATTAGCCTTGTTAGTGACATTTCATAGGAGACTAGATTTTTTTAAAAGTCTGATTAAAGATCATTGGTCAGAAGACTGGTTCATAATTATTCTATTTTTGAATGCCTGTGCACTGGGTATTAGGTTCCTCAGATTATTGATAATCATTTGAGTGTGTTAACACTAATTTCCCAGAAGGAGTTTATTTGCTCTAAGTTAAAATTGCTCTAGCATTTTATCAGAAATGATAAGTCCCGTATGGGGCTATACATTACATCCTTCAAAAAAAGTCCATTCTAGACCAGTTTGGGGAAACTTATCTTTCTCAAAGGCATTCAGATCTTTACTATAGTATTTATAAATGTGGGAGAGAGGGGGTTTGGCAGGACTTGGATCTTAACCTTCTTATAAGCTAATAAGCTTATTGTTTCTTTGATGTTGTTATTGAAGACACAGGATTCCTAGGTCAGAGAAAAAGCATTTTATCTTTGCAAAGCAAGAACATTGGTATATTTGCTTCAGTTATCTTCACTCTTAATTCTCACAGGGTGATGTAATGGATGCACAGGGATGCCACACATGCAGCATGACTGTGTCTTAACTAAGGAACTGGGAGCTTGGGGGAATTTACTGCTTTTTTTAGCAAGCAGCAAGCAAGCTTGCTCTTTGTCTCTGAGAAGACATTACCTCATTGCTCAAGGTTGCTTGCTGCAAGCACAACCCTAAAAAATGGTTTGGGGTGAGTGGTCATGACCTCACATTCCTGGCACATCCAGCAAGATATATAGAAGTGTGAAAGATTCACGGTGGATTGTCTTTCAACGATAACCACTCCATGGTCTTACACTGTGCATTTCTAGAAATGTTTCTCATGAATATGCCAGTCCATCAGCCATGCTGATTAGTCTGACTGACAGAGACCAAGACTAAATCCAGTCAATTTGTCTTAAACAGCAGTTGATTAAAGCTGCTGTTGGCAGAACTCTAAGCAGCAGGATGACACCAATTTGCAGCATTAACCTCAAGCATACCTCCTAGGATCCCAGATTCAGTCAACTGTGATGAAGTCCCAGGATACAAATACCTAGGGTATTGGGTAATATTCACTATGATCCATGCGAGGGAGTTTAAACTGATACACTGATCTTTGGTTTAATTGTCAAAAAAAAAAAAAAAGACCAAGAAGCAACCACGTTCCTGATAAAAGGACGTTCTCTGGCCCTTTTCTCCCCAGACATCAACATATAACCCAAAGAAGCACAAGTTAATTCAGTTCGTGGTTTATTGTTAAACTTGATTACAGTCAGCGTTGTATCACTTTAGTTAAGCTGTATGAGCATTGTTACTGAATATTTGCAAACTCTATAACAATTCATGAGGCATAGCTCAAGGTAGCTTGGACATCAGAAACGTATACGTTGGTACCAGTCAGATTGGAAAAAGGCTGTGCTGATTTATGTTTGTGTACACATGTGGGGATGGGAATCGATGTTGAGAAGCTTCCACTGATGGTGTAGGGCACAGCCGAATAGTTCAGGACAGGCCATATTCATATCAGTTTTTCTGTTTTCGTAGAATGTGCAAGAGGATGCCCAACCAGAGGAGGTCACATTGCCAACCGCAGCTGTTGCTTGGCGCCAGCAGACAATATGGTTGTTTTGCCAGGCGGCAGTGCTAGATCTAACACACAGAGGCAGCATTCATCCCTCACCCTTCCTGGCCTCTCAGGGTCTAAGGTCTTCCTTTCCAGGGTGCCAGGGTTGTTGCTTTTTTCCTACTACTTCAAAATTGGAGATTTTTATATACACGGAAACACACGCATATTTACCCATTGTGTGCTCATTAACATCACCTTATTGCTTATGTACTTGATTTTTAAATCATACAGGAAAAAAGAGGAGATATAAACAATGTACGACACTGCCAAGTCATCAGTACCCAGAAAATGGACCTGAAGCACATTTGAAATACGTGAGCTCAAATGGACACAAAATTTCTGGTATTTGCAATGTGAGATGAATTCCTTTTGAATGGGAGCCCGCTCTGCAGTACTTTGAGGTTCACAGACACATCTAAAAAATGTACTAGTGTAGAAAATGAAGACAACTTAAATCAAATGAGAGAGGGGACTGTGGATTTTCTTTTGGATTGAATTCTCAGCACTGTCCTTCCATCATCCAAAGGAGTTTCATATGTTGTTTAGACAGCATTAGGCATGGCTTCTACAGGCATTGATGCTTTGTGGATTCTGTCATTTTTCCAGCATGGATATGGCTTTGCAGCCACCGCAGTATTAGGTCTATTGGTCATGTATATTCATTTTTTTGTGACAAATCTTTAAAAAGGGTGGGGTGTTTCATATAAAGACTGTGCTTCAGGTCCAAGTTCTATTTTTAAGGCTTTATATTTGGGGTGCATAAATTCCTAAAAACCATGTGTGGTTGCTATCTTCTGTGGCTGTCCCATCTCCTTTGGTTTTTACCTTTACTGAGAAATGGCTATGTGGTTTTTGTCAAATGGAATGTACTCTTAGAGAAAGGGATTCCAATATTAGCATCTTTTCCCTCATTCTGTTTCTGACACAGTTTTCAGCGGGAATGGCAAGGGCCCGACGGGTCCCTCTTGCCTGGATACTGATTACATGGCTCCTGAACGGACGAGGACTGCGCCACTGCTCATCCGTAGCCACCGGCCTTCTGTGAGGACACGTGGCAGGCTGTGGAAGAGGAAGGACAGTGTTGTTTGTGCTTGTTTCTCTGTAGCCCCAGTGAAACTTCTGAATACATTGCCCTCTGATAAATCTGGTTTGCTGGCTAGGGCAGGATGGATCTGCAGAGAGCGCAAGACCAGATCTATAACTTTTGGAAATGAATCCCTAAATACTGGGGCTTTACGCAAGAAAAAGAAATAAGAGGAATTAGACAAACCAACAGGTACACTAGGTTTTATTGATAGTCTAGATACTGAAGTTAGGTCCATGTCTATAGTAATAATAATAATAATAATAATAATAATAATAATAGCAGTTATAGTAAGAAATATTTTGATACAAATGTGTTATTGGTGCAAAATAGTATGAAGAATCTCAAGTTCCTCTAGTTCTTGGCCTTGCTACCAAAATATTGCCCAAGTTTTGAGCCGGAAACATGTTTATTTGGTCAGATTTTAGACCACCTGTCTTGAAAAGATTCTTTTGAGTTAGAATAAATTTCTTTAAAAATTGGAGGTGAGGGAATGAGATAGGAAGTGTCTGGCCTGATGTGGAGAAGAGCTACACAATAGGAAATCCTCCTTGAATCGCACGAACCTCATGGGGCTTCTGAAATAGAACACTCTATGACTGCTTTTTCAGTGCAGGAAAGTGGCTATTTTCTAGAATTGCTTTTGCTCAGACAAGCGTTGCCATTTCACGTAAAGCACTACACATCTCCCTCTCCCCACACACGCTGACTTGGACCACCTGCGTCTTAAATTTTTAATTTTACTAAAGTGGCAGATTTTTACACTACCAGTTCATATGATAAGGGTCTACATTTTGAACATTTCTTTGATCACTATCATGAGTCCACAAGATGGCAGTGTTTTCTCGGGGAGTGAAGAAAGTTCTGTGTGTGTGTGTGTGTGTGGTGTGTGTGTGTGTGTGTGTGGTGTGTGTGTGTGTGTGTGTGTGTGTGTGTGTGTGTGTGAGAGAGAGAGACAGAGACAGAGACAGAGACAGAGAGACAGAGACGAGAGGAGGGGCTTGGTGGTATAACAGGGGTGGTGAAAAGTCTCTGTTTTCCTAATTGGTAGGAAAGCAGAAGAATTCGAAATGTCATTTTTTTAGGGCTTAAAATCTGAATCGTCCGTGAACCCAGGGAAGAAAGAACGATGAAGTCCTCAAGAGTTTTACTAGTGATCCTTTGGCTTCAGTTAACCTGTGAGTTTTGGGCATCTCTCTGGGAAAATAAAATACAATATTTAGAGTTATCATCTATTCTGGGCCTGTGGGTAGAAACATGAATGATTTCCCCCACTGAGGGAGGGTTGGGGTAGGAGGCCTGTGAAAATTCATTTAAATTCTGGAGAATAAGTATCTACTACCCAACGAATATCTTTGACTGACCACTGTCTTTTTGCATAGGGATGAGGAGTCAACAGGAGGGAGTGGAGCAGAGTCCTGGATCTCTGAGCGTTCAGGAGGGAGCCACTGCCTCGTTCAACTGCAGTTATAGTGACAGGGCTTCCCAGTACTTCTCGTGGTACAGACAGTATTCCGGGAAGGGCCTCGAGTTGCTGATGTACATGTACTCCAAAGGTGACAAAAAGGAAGGAAGATTTTCAGGACAGGTTGATACAGCAAAGCAGTATGTCTCCCTGCTCATCAGAGACTCCCAGCCCAGCGACGCAGCCACCTACCTCTGTGCAGTGAGCACACAGTACTTCCCTGGCACCTGCTGTCTGTACCCAAACCCACTGGAGTCCCAGCAATGCCTGATATAGAGCCTAGGCTGTGGTGTAGAGAAGTTCTGTTTGCTCCCCAGATGCACATGGGAATTAAGAGCATTAGCCATGGCTGTAAAGTGCCTTATACCCACAGGCAGAGCATGGGAGCACAGAATGACTTCAGATTTCCTGAGAAGGATCTTCAAGTAAGTACCTAAAAAAATTCTGGACAGTGAGGAATTTTGTTATGGTGATTAAAGACCTGCATGGATCAATTATCAAAATACCATATGGTATCGAAGATGTCTTAGAAAATGTTGTTGAGGGAAGGAAGTTGAAAACACCAAAGAGTATACAAAGGGCCCCCCTCCCCTGACCGAAGATTATACAAAGCCTCCCCACCTCCCTTGACTCCCCTGTACAGACAGCAGGTGCCAAATATTGTTGAGGGAAGGAAGTTGATGACACCAAAGATTATACAAAGACCCTCCCTCCCCTGGAATTGCCCTACTACTTATGTCCAAGTCCAGGAAAAATGTTCGTGGCTTGATAGAAATAAGGCCTTGGGGTAGATATTATAATCACAGAGGAAAAGATGTAAAAGTCACATTTATTGTAAAGCTGAAGATGTGGTCCATTAGACAGGACACTGTTTATGTAGTCCAAAGGGTGGGAAACCAGGAAATGGGGGCTTAAGATTTCTGTTCATTTTTATTCCCATAGCCATGATTAAAAGGATGCAACCTGGAATTTCCTCTCATTTCCAGTATGCTGGCTGCACCCCACCCAGCTTTACTGAGTTCAGATAGATTCACTATTTTTTCTCTTTCCTTAGTTACTTCTAGAATCATTTATTTATGTGTCATATATATTCCTTACAATTATAATTCTGCTCACTTTTCTGCAAATGCTCCTCTGCCAATGTTCTTTTTAGTGTGAGGTCTCCACCATTTGGCAAAATATATCCATCTGTTTTGACCATTGACAGAATAGGACTCTCCCTTTCTCCACTTAAACATGGGGTGCCCAAGGTACTCTCTCACAGCCTAAACACACATCAAACGTGCTCACCTGAAACCAAGGAATCTTCTTCACACTTTCTGCCTGACAAAGAAAATTATTGCCTTAGTAAGTTTGCGCTGATTAGATAATGTCACATGTTCCAGGCTAATTTTAAGTATCATCCAGCAGCACAAGGCCATATGAAACTCAGCTCAGCTGGGGCAATTGATTTTAGTCATTCTGCCTGATGAATGGCATAAAAAGGTAATATAAAGCCTCTCAACGGTACTCCAAAGTCTAGAATATTGTCTTCTGTGACTAATTTCTCAGTGAAGTAAATTACTTTTCTATTTTTACAAAGCTCCCATTGCTCCCTTATCTTAGGATTAATACCACGTACTATAGAAGGTGACATCATCACAGATTCTGGAGAAAGAAACACTTTCTGTTGAAGTTCTGATGATAGCCTCTCTGAAACGAGAGGAAGACAGCTAGCTCTCTTAGAACTTTGGTCCTGCTTCTGGAGGCAGAGGGTGATGCTGCACAGATGAGACATTTGTTCTGGTTCCAGGTCCTCATCAGACACTCAGCCCCTCCTCCCTGCAGCTGGCTGACATTCGTGTAGACAGGAAACTGTGGCAAGAAGAGGCCAGAAGAAGAAGACTCCTTCTAACAGTCTTTGAAACTTGTCAAAGCCAGGTACTTGTCCAGCCCAACCTCCCCACTCTTCCTTTAGCTCTGCAGGCTCAGTGACCTTGGCTACTGTCTCACTGGCTCAGGAAGCCCACAGTGTCTCCACTGCTCAGCCATGCTCCTGCTGCTCATCTCAGTGCTTGATGTGATATTTGCCCCAAGTGAGTAACATCCCCTTTCCTTTCCTCCCTATGCAAAAGTGACTGTGTTCTAATTAGATGAAGAATAAAGACACTTTCTCTCAATAGGTAAGTCTGTCTTGGTTGGACTCACTGACTCAGCATTGATGTTTCAGGAGGAACAGGAGCCCAGTCGGTGACCCAGCCTGATGCCCATGTCACTGTCTTTGAAGAGGCCTTTCTGGAGCTGAGATGCAACTATTCCTATGGGGCAACTCCTTATCTCTACTGGTACGTGCAGTACCGCAACCAAGGCCTCCAGCTTCTCCTCCAGTACTTTTCAGGGAACGCTCTGGTTAAAGGCATCAAAGGTTTTGAGGCTGAATTTAGGAAGACTGAATCCTCCTTCCACCTGAGGAAACACTCAGCCCATGGGAGCGACACGGGCGTATACTTCTGTGCTGTGAGTGACACAGTGTCTGGGACTGCAGGGGGAGCTGAACACAAACTTCCTGAGACACTGGGACTTTCTGTGACTCAAGAACTCAAGAGAGAGTTTTCCAAGATCTCTTCTTCAGTGAAGGAATATAGGGCAGGACAGGCTGGGTTCTAGGGAATGCTTTATTCCTGAATAGTTGCTTCAACAGTAATGCTGTGCTACATTAAGATAGACTTTGTTCCAGATGGAGGTTTTCTGATGAATTTCTCCAGGAGAGGCGTACCCCACCAATTCCCCACGCCACTTCCACTCTGAGTATGTCATTGTCAGTTCTGAAGTGAAAAAGGCAAGGGCACTTGTATTAAAAAAATCATTTCTAGCATTCATTAAGGTAATTAACACTGCCTCAGGCGTTGATCTACATGTGGAAAACTGAAGTACTTGGTTATAATGTTAGCTGACAAACTGTGCCATGTACATTCTCAACGAAGGCAACGTGTACAGCATAGATTTTTTTTTAAGATTAAAAAAATTTTAAATTAACATACAATGTATTCTTTGCCCCAGGGGTATGGGTCTGTGAATCATCAGGCTTACACCTTTCACAGCACTCACCATACCTCAAATCTGCCCCAATG
Organism: Ailurus styani; assembly: GCA_002007465.1. Lineage (NCBI taxonomy): Eukaryota > Metazoa > Chordata > Mammalia > Carnivora > Ailuridae > Ailurus > Ailurus styani. Next base: position 158,023 of record LNAC01001156.1, on the reverse strand, counting down.
TCCATCACCCAGCCACCCTATCCCTACCCTCCCACCCCCCAGCAACCCTCAGTTTGTTTCATGAGACTAAGAGTCTCTTCTTTTATGGTTTGTCTCCTTCCCAATCCCATCTTGTTTCATTTTTTCCCTCCCTAACCCCCACACCCCCCCGCCCTGCCCCCACAAATTCCTCATACCAGAGAGATCATATGATAATTTTCTTTCTCTGACTTATTTTGCTTACCATAATACCCTTTCGTTCCATCCACATTGTTGCAAAAGGCAAGATTTCATTTTCTTTGATGGCTGCATAGTATTCCATTGTATATATACACCATATCTTTATCCATTCATCTGTTGATGGACATTAGGTTCTTTCCATAGTTTGGCTATTATGGACATTGCTGCTATAGACATTCGGGTGCACATGCCCCTTCACATCACTACATTTGTATCTTTAGGGTAAAAGATAGTAGTGTGATTGCTGGGTCGTAGGGTAGCTCTATTTTCAACTTTTTGAGGAACCTCCATACTGTTTTCCAGAGTGGCTGCACCAGCTTGAACTCCCACCACTAGTGTAGAAGGGTTCCCCTTTCTCCTACAGCATTGATTCTTAATCAGTGCAATATAGTCTCCACCTAGATTTGAAGGTTAACTTCTACCATACATAATATCCAACTCTGCAACACTGACATATTTTAAAGTAAAGTAGACATCACGATATCTAGATTTCCAATCTTGTGTAACAGAAAGCCAGTGAACCTATTTTACATGATTCTTAAAGCAATATTGAGAATCTAAAAGCTACCCAATCACAATTTTTTGAAATAGTTACCCCAGTGATTTTCAAATTAAAAATTCGAGGCTCCTAACCCATAAAAAGATATCAAATATAATATCTGCTAAAAAACTCTTAGGTATTTTGTAAGAAGTCACACTAATTCATGATATAATATAAAATCGCATACTCAACAAAGATTTCTAGTCTTTCAAAGCATGAACGAAGTTCATAGGAAAATAGATCTCCACGACCAAAGTTCATGTATCAAAATTACATTAGTTTTAATAGGGACATCCAAAACCAGAGAATATTTTTATTTCCCCTGAAACAACTGTATCAAAGAGCTCATATGTTTAAGGTATTTTATATACATGATAAATTATTATTTGTGATTTATGTGATTAGGAAAATTGCCCCCAAAATGTTATAAAAGTTTATACACACAGAAATTAAGTCTCACATGGAAGTTCATTTTGAAATTAGAAATAAAGTTAGCAATTATACGTCATGTCCCCCAACTTCCTTCCACATCTCTGTTAATCTCCTCTTTTTTTGAAAGATTTTTTTTAAGTAACCTCCACACGCAACATGGGGCTCAAAGTTACAACCCAGAGATCAAGAGTCACATGCTCCACTGGCCAAACCAGCCAGGCACCCCTAACTCCCCCTCTTTTATTTTCATCTGGAAAACATCTCTAGCCTACTCCCAAAATAATATCTCTACTTAATCTATTGAAAACATTCCTTTCTATCTTTTCTGGGAAAGGGACAAAATGATCACGTTCTTATTAAATCTTTGTCTAACTGTCCTCTGTTACAAGAAATGTCTCCTTATTCTGGATTCACTTTGTACTTTTCTGGGATTCTATTTGGGATATGAATACACACACACTCACATGTTCGTCTTTCCTGCTATACCTCAGTGTCTTAAGAGTAGCGACAATGTTTCATTCAGTTTTTGATTTCTTAAGACCTAGCACAAGATCTAGTTTAAGACCTTCAAAAAATTACAGTGGACTTATTTTTAAATAGATTGGAGCATTTACATGCAACTCCGAAGGTTCAACTTGACAAAATATTTTAAGATAATAACCTTCATTAAATGGCATTTTGACGAAGAAACCAGTTTACTTAAAAAAAAAAAAAAATCCCAGCCCAGTTTTCGACCAGTAGGGGCACTCTAGGCATTACTCTAAATGAGTGACTTTTTCCCTCTAGTTCCAAGATAGTTGAATGTTAGTAAAAATTTGAATGAGGAATAGCAGCAGTTAGGAGAACATCTGGACTAGTCATACCCTGTCAGGACACGGAGCTCGTCGCATATTCATCTGTGAGGACGGTGTGATGGGTGTGACAGAAGGGACTCCAAGCAGAACTGAGCATCATCTAGAGTAAAGGGAAAGCTGCAAGCTCCAGAAGAAAACATTTGCATTACTTATTTGCCGTTTTGGTGTTTGTGACTAAAAATGATAAAGTGTGAGCCTTTAATCTCACTTCTAGATTATTCCAATGATTTCTACCTTCTATTATACCTCTTCTGAGACTAGGAAAACAGGAAAAAAGGAGATAAGAAGATGAAATGGAAGAAAAATAATGAACATATATAGAGAAAGAGGAGAAAAGAGAGTGAGGAGAAAGAAATAGGACATTTCAAAATGTGGCCTATATTTCATAGTCACAGGACAGAATCAGGCAGGTGTACCTGCAAGGTATACAGGGAAAGTGTTGGACAAGAGATGAAGGGAGATAAAAATGAGGTCAGGGTGACTATCATATACACATTCTATTTCTTTCCATCAACCAAAGTCTTGTTGGAGACATTTTGTTTGTTCATGATGACCATAAGTCTGAGATTTACAGAATTCTTATTTCATTTAATTATATTTACTTCTATAAGGGGATTGATTAAATTAACAATGCGTTCAATGACGTATTCTTTCTTTGACACAACTTTCTTATAAGTGAATTCTCAATCACTTTTCAGACTATGTATCCTGATTTTTGGTTAAGGAAATTGGATCACTGACCCTGATCATTTTTTTAGGTTGTACTTGACCCAGATGAGGATTTAATTTATCTCTGAAGTTTCGTTTGCCTTTCTTTACTCCCCTCCTGCCATGTCTGATTACTGGGGGCAGTCTGTGTGGAGGCGATCCTATGAGAATGAAGAACCCAGATCTTTTTGTGCCCATGGTCAGCTGTGTAGCAGTCGGCAGGGCACTGATAAAGCAGCAATGTCAGTACCCTGCTGGAAAACTAGAAGGAAACCTTGGAGCTCTCTGATCTCCTTGTACCCCTCTTCATTAAGGACAGACTCAGCCTACTTGTTACTTCCGTTTCAGCTATTTGGGGGCTAGAGGAGAGGCTTTCTCAAGAGAATAGGTTCCTTCTTAGAGGTCCAGTGATTTCCGCAGGCCAAGCTCTCTCAATGATCCGTAGTTTGCTGCCCTTCATCCTCAAGTTCCCTGATATCTGACCCCAGATTTATATGTGACTCCACAATAGGATTCCTTACTTGAGCTCTCTTGGCATAACCTGGATGGTCACCACAGAGGCTCCTTGGCAAAGCACAGAGAATCAGGGACATTTTCAGTCTATAATCTATCTAGAATTGCCTTCTTTCTTTTTTTTTTTTTTTAAAGATTTTATTTATTTATTTGACACAGAGAGAGAGATTACAAGTAGGCAGAGAGGCAGGCAGAGAGATAGGAGGAAGCAGGCTCCCTGCTGAGCAGAGAGCCCGATGTGGGCCTCGATCCCAGGATGCTGAGATCATGACCTGAGCCGAAAGCAGAGGCTTCAACCCACTGAGCCACCCAGGCGCCCAGAATTGCCTTCTTTCTAAGCTAAATGGGTGTTTTCTTGTTTATGATCTGTTGTTTTTTTTAAAGATTTTATTTATTTATTTGACACAGAGAGAGAGAGAGAGAGAGAGAGATCAGATCACAAGTAGGCAGAGAGGCAGGCAGAGAGAGAGGAGGAAGCAGACTCCCCGCCGAGCAGGGAGCCCGATGTGGGCCTTGATCCCAGGATCCTGAGATCATGACCTGAGCCGAAAGCAGAGGCTTTAACTTACTGAGCCACCCAGGTGCCCATTTATGACCTGTTTTTAAAAAAACTTGTAGAACTTAAATTCTAAAGGGCCACTTCCTGGTGTAGGGAAGGTCAGAATCAATGATGATGGATGGAAAATCATTTGATCTGGTAATGTTTAAACATTTCATTAGCACACCTGTACAGAACTTTAAAATTCTATGAAATGTGATCTATCAATATTTTCTGTTATGCTTTCTGACTGACATACTTAAACAAAATATGGCCATTCTAAATTTATCAAAAATAGCTCATCTTTTATTTTATTTTAAAATATTAAATATTATTTCACTTGGAATTTATTTTGTAACAGATATTAAAGTAGATGTCCACATTTGTTAATTTCTAAGTGACTTCATTTATGAAGGCACATTTAATTTTTTTAACTTCCCTTTTTCCCCATTTTTGTTATAACTAAATTTGATCAGTAATTTGTATGTTAGAAGTTTCAATTACATCCCGTTGATCTCTCTATCTGGACCTTTATGGTAGCATGCTTTTTCAATTAGTAAAGCATTACACTTTGTCTTATTAACTGAAAGAGGGAAAATCCTTCTTCATTCTGAGAATTTTAAGGCTTCCTTGAAGACCGAGATCAACTGCAGTATCTGATTTTGCCTCTAGAGGAAGATGTTACACAAATTGAACTTCACAGAAAGCCAGAAACCAACCAGCTCTTTGAGGAAGAGCTTTTGCTTTACACACTGGTAAACTCACCACTCTGTAAGTGTCCATGTGGCTGAACTCTTTGAAGAAAAAAAGCCTCCCGTTTCTCTGCAGCTCTGACATGAAGGCCACCCTCCTCTCAGTGTTGGTGACGATATTCACACTCAGTGAGTATAGTGTGAATTTTTTAATTCTCTTTTTATTCTCTTTCTGTGGTCTTCTGATTTAGATTATTTGAAAGGAATATTCTCCTCAGGCTGCAAAACTCTCCCTGATGCTAAATTGGTGTTACAGGAGGAACAGGAGCTCAGACAGTGACCCAGCCTGAGGACCACATCTCTGTCTTTGAAGGGGACTTCGTGCAGGTCAAATGCAACTACTCATATTCTGGGAGTCCTGTGCTCTTCTGGTATGTCCAGTACCCCAAACAAGCCCTCCAGTTACTCCTGAAACACACCTCAGGAGAGAGTATCAAAGGCTTCATGGCCAACCTTAACAGGGATGAGACATCTTTTCATCTGAAGAAACAATCAGCTCAAGAGGAAGACTCAGCCACGTACTACTGTGCTCTGAGTGACACAGTGACTGGTTTCATAAGGGAAGCAGAGCACAAACCCTTTAGGACTTATAGCAAGTATTTCTTCAGAAGTTCTTTTTGTTTTAAGATTTATTCATTTATTTTAGAGAGAGGAAGAGAGAGAGTGCACGTGAACAGGGAAAGGAGCAGAGAGAGAGAGAGAGACTACCAAGCAGACTCCACGCTGAGTCCCAACAGGGGGCTCAATCTCACGACCCATGAGACCATAATCTGAGTGCAAACCAGGAGTCTGACACTTAACTGACTGAGTTCCCCTCTTCATAAGTTTTCTATATGGCCAAGGTGGAGTATTCTTTCTCTGGAGACTCACATTGAGTTTACCTCTTAGATATAATATCATTGGTTGTCAGTTAGCTATAGATTAATCTCAAAAATCTGTACAGGGAAATTCTCATTGCCTACCCTGTTTAATTAGTTTTAAAGATATAAGTGTGTTTATTCTGTCTAGTAGTACCTGGAAAAAGTACTTCTGAAATGAACTATATAGTACAGCATAAAAACCATTTTTTTTCTTGGCCCAGGACAACTCTCCAGTGGTTGGGTCTCACCTCTGCAACTCCTCTGCTACCTCATCCCACCCCACATGTGTTCATCACCTTATACCTAAGCGCAGTTCCTTAAAGGTACTATACCGTTTCATAGCATCTGATTGCTGGCCTGTCTGCATAATGCCTTCCCTGTCATGCACTTCATGGACTCCTACTCACTCAACCACCAGGGGGAAAAAAACCCACAGAAATCTAAACAAGCAAAGTTTAACACAATTATTAACGGATAATAGAGAATTAGCTACTAATGAATAAGAAGAACTCCAAGGAATATAGAGATAGTATATGTAGGGAGAAGCTCTTACCTTAGGATGAAGCCAGAGTTCCCAAGTAAGTGACATACTGTAATGCTGTACTCTCCAAGGATTCCAATCTCGCTAGGGAGTGTGTGGCTGCAGCCTGTGGAACGGTGGAGAAGTGTGCTGAGGTGCCAGAGAAAAAGGCTCGCAAGCAGAAAACACCTACCAGGGTTCCAACAAAGTTATAGGAAGCTAGCAAGGAGTGCTGCTGAACTCACTTGGGGCACTCATGAATCTTGCCAAGAAGCTGATGTGTGGCTGTCACGGAACCTTGCTGCAGGTGAATGACACTGCATGTCCCACAGGCTGGCTGGCCAAGAACTGCAGGAACAAGAAATGTGAAGACATAGAACCAAGATGAGAAGCTTCTCCCCCCTGCAGTGCCCTTCCACGTTCCTCTTATTGGCATAGCTTGATATCATGTCAGCTGGTGAAGGAGAGATGTTCCATGGAACGGGTCCAGTATCACAAAGGGGGCACTGAAGGGTGGATTTGTCAATAAGAAAGAAAGGCAATAAATCAATAACTGGCACGCTTTATCCCTGTGGTTACTTATCTTTCATATGCACCTCTGCATGCACATTTGAACTTCTCAACAACGGTGAAATGACTATGTTACAATCTGGCAAGCTAAAGCTGCCCTTTGAACAAGAGAAGGTCTTACCCTTTCCCCAGAATGAGACCTATAGTCCCAACCGTCACTATACCTCTCTTGCTATATTAATCATTTCTAAAAAAATTCAGAGGAAATTCCATATATACAGACTAAATCACAAAGTTAATCTTTGACAATTTATATATAATGGTGAGAAGGGGGAAGAAAGAAGAAAATGACAGCATATACAGAAGAACACACATGTATAAAGAACAAAGAGAAGATAGAGAAAGCTACTACATTCTTGGAGTCCAGATTTGGTCATGGGGCTGCCGTTGACACAGCTCTGTTTCCCTGCCCAAAGTCATAACCTCGCTGGATTTGGGCTGTTTGCCTTGCAAAGTGACCCCAAACTTCATTCCCAAAGGGTCTGAGCCCTTAATGATCCTGCTTTTTTGTTTATTGCTCTGGTATTCCATTAACATTTACAATGAAAAGTTTCCCTTTCACCCCAGCCAGCTCACTTTCCAGTTCTCCCCAGAGGTCAGCAATGTCTCTGTTTAATTTTTTAAAAAGATTTTATTTATTTATTTGAGAGAGAGATCATGAGCAGGGGGAGGGACAGAAGGAGAGGGAGAAGCACACTCCCCCTTGAGCAGAGACCCCAATGTGAGGTTCCATCCCAGGACCCTGGGATCATGAGCTGAGCCAAAGGCAGACGTTTAACCGACTGAGCCACCCAGACACCCCTCGGTTTCCTTTTCCTGCTTCTCAGTATACTTTTTATGAATACAGTCAAATAGATACAAATAGTAAGGGAACTAGATTCTTGTGAAGCGGTGGACAAGTCCCTTCATTTCTTAGAGCGAGGGGTCATCTTTTAACCACTAATAAAAAATTTCGTCACAATTTTTTTCAAAACTATATAGTAGAGAGCAGACAGGTTAAAATGGAAACTCCTTAAATAACATCAGTTCCTTGCTCAGAAAGCTTTACTGTTTCTTTGTCTCATAGTGACAAACACCCAGGTTTGCTGTGGTAGTCACCCAGCACAAACCTTCTTCTAGAAGTACCTCCTAGCACTCTCCAATCTCCAGCCAACAACCTCTCCCCTTCTTCCTTCCTTTCCTGTTTTCCTTATGTTTCTTTCTTCCCCTCTTCCTCATCTCTCTATTTTACACACAGAACATCTTAAAGTCAGTTTTTGAAACCATTTAGAAAACACTCTCGGGGATGTTTGCCATTCCTTTTGACTGCTCAGCATCAGGACCCATTTTCTTGTAACAATAAGTTTTGAGTCATTAGTAAGTGTCAGGCTCTGCTCTAAATAGCATTTTATTATCTCATCAATCACTTCCAAAACTCTAAAAAAAGCAATATTATTATTACTCATCACCCACATTTTATAGTCAAGAGAGTACAGACACGAATGATATAAACAGCTACTGAATGGGTAGATCTGAACTTGACTTCCCTGGCCTGATTGCAGAGCTGGTTCTCTTCTTGTACCCTGTTGACTGCTTCCATAGAAACAGAAATATCAGATGCTCATTGTTATGAGATGAATTGTCTCCCCACCCAGATTTGTGTGTCCTAACCCCCAGTACCTCAAAATGTGACTGTACTGGGAGTAGGATTATTAAAGAGGTAATTAAGTTAGAATGGAACCATTAGGGTGGGGCCACCTCCAGTATGACTGGTGTCCTTATGAGAAGAGATTAGGATTGGGCCGCAGGCACAGAGGGTGGACAGTGAGGACACGGCAGGAAGGTGGGCATGCTGCTTTATAATGGTTTCTGAATCGCCCTTTTTACCTTTCCAGACTACATTCTATCAGCAATATGATGTTGCTTCCACAAGATGGCAATGTCTCTCCTCAGATGCAATAGGTTTGAAATCAGTTTGTGTGTATTGAAAGGATTGGGTTTGCATCTGATTGGCCAGGTGAGACTCTAGCATCCAGAGGGAACAGATAAATGTACCCCATAGAGAGAGCCAACTCTTTCGATTGAGTATCCTGGATGCATTTCAGTCCATAGAGCTGAGTCTTCTGTGATCCCAATAAGGAAGAAGAATGGAGAAACTCCTGGAAGTGTCTTTGCTGATTCTGTGGCTTCAACTGGCCAGTGAGTTGGGCCTCTTGGTAATAAAAACAGGGTGAACCAATTTATGGGAACAGGTTGACCTAAGCTCAGAGCCCACAAGACTGAGTTTGGGCAAACTCTTCTTGTTAAGTTGAAAATGTACCAGAACTTATGGAAAGAAATGTAAATACTAAAGAGTGAAAATACAATGACTGACTCTCGGTGTTCGGCCTTCTGTTTTTGCCTAGGGGTGAGCAGCCAGCAGGAACAGTATCATCAGGTCCTGAGCATCCAGGAGGGTGGAAATGCCACCATGAGCTGCAGTTATAAAACTTCTATAAGCAACTTACAGTGGTATAGACAAGACGCAGGTCGAGGCTTTGTCCAGCTGATTTTAATACGTTCAAATGAAAAAGAGAAACACAGCGGAAGGCTACAAGTCACGCTGAACAAGTCCATCAAAAGCAGTTCTTTGTCCATCATTGCTTCTGAGACTGCAGACACTGCTACTTACATCTGTGCCATGGAACACAGTGTTCACCAGGCACTTACAGCCTCTGCACAAACTCTGCCCGAGCTGCCCCTTTGAAGCCCCACAGCGGGTAGCATTCGCGGTTACGTGTTTGCAGGAAGGAGAGTCTACAAAGAGTGGGCAAGATGAAAGATGGACCCTCTCAAATTCATGGTTTCTTTGGAAGCACTTTGCACCAAGGCAAAGGGTATGAAGTTTAGAATGAGAAACTGCAATGTCAGGTTCAAATCTACCAATCCTGGCTTTGGGCAGAGCATCAGCATAGCAGGCTTCCCTTCCTCACTGGAAACGAAGGGCTTGGAATGATGAGCCCAAAAGGCCCTTCAAGCTCTAACTTTATCAGGGAAAAAGCTAAGCTCTGGACACTTGTCAAGGATGAGGAAGGACTTCTCAGTATTAGAAGGTCTCATATATGCAAACCTTTGGTGACCCAGATGGCCCCTTGAGATGTGTGAGATTATTTTTACCTCCCTCCAATTCCTGTATAGGAAAAAGAAGTAGAAAGGATCTTAGAACTCTTTTAGCCAAATTTTTCATTTTAAAGCTGAGGAGTGGAAACACTGTGTACCCATAGAAACAAAGCTCCAATTCTACATTTACTAGTCCTGTGATTTCCAAGCCTCAATCTCCCCATGAATCAAATGAGAACTTAAGAGATAAAGTGATAATTTCTCCCCATCTGGGTGAGAGATGCATTGTTCTCCATTGTCAGGCCCTGAAATTTTGTTTTTAAGAAGTGGATACTTCTACTATCAAATACATAGCAGTTTTCATTTATGTCTTTTCCTAGTAGGATAAATAAATGTTGAATATAGTTTTCAAGTAGAATTCAAGTATCACTAACATACAGTGTTATATTAGTTTCAGGTGTACAATATAGTGATTCAACACTTCTATACATTACTCAGTGCTCGTCATGATGAGGGTACTTTTATTTTATTTATTTATTTTTAAAAGATTTTATTTATTTATTTCACAGAGGGAGAGAGATCACAAGGAGGCAGAGAGGCAGGCAGAGAGAGAGAGGGGGAAGCAGGCTCCCCGCCGAGCAGGGAGCCCGATGCGGGCCTCGATCCCAGGACCCTGAGATCATGACCTGAGCCGAAAGCAGAGGCATTAACCCACTGAGCCACCCAGGCGCCCTTGAGGGTACTTTTAATCCTCTTTGCCTATTTCACCTATCCTCCCACGAACCTCCTCTCTGGTGACCGTCAGTTTGTTCTCTATAGTTAAGTCTGGGTTTTTGTTTGTTTGTTTGTTTATCTTTTTGTGTTCACTTGTTGTGTTTTGTAAATTCCAAATATGAATGAAATCATATTGTATTTGACTTTCTTTGACTGATTATTTTGCTTAGCATTATACCCTCTAGATCCATCCATGTTGTTGCAAATAGCAAGATTTTATTCTTTTTTATGGCTGAGTAATATTTCATTACATCTATCTCTATCTGTATCTACATATATCTCACATCTTCTTTAGCTATTCATCATCGATGCATACTTGGACTGCTTCTATATCTTGGCTATTGTGTATATATATATATGCTACTATAAACACAGAGGTGCACATATCTTTTCAAATTACTGTTTTCCTTTTCTCTGGGTGAATATCTGGTAATGGAATTACTGGACCATATGGTTTGATGTAGTTTTCTTAGTTAAGTTTTGATACTACTGAAAATGTGTTTGTGGAGAAAATTGGGCATTTCTACTTATGTACATGTTTGGTGAAAAAAGTGGGGGAGGGTAGAGGAAACGTTCTACAGGGCAGTGGTTCCCAAATGCCAGACTTCAACCATCAACAACACCTGTATCAGAATCACCTAGAGCACCTCTGAAGATCTGGATTATTAGGCTCTATCCCAGCTTACTCACTCAGTCTCTGATGGAAACAACGAAAATATGTTCTTAATGAACATCATCTGTATCAGTTTAGAGATTTGTTCAGCTTCATGTTACAGAAAACTCAAGTGATAATATTTTTAACAGGCTGGAATTTATTTTCCTCTCACATAAAGAAGTGCTATCATATGTAAGGGTGATATACTGGCTTCAACATGTTAGGAAGGATCAAAGGTCTTTCTAGCTCACTGTCTCTCATCCTTAAGGTGTCACTGTTGGTTTTATACTTTAAAGAAAGTGCTAGAGATCTGCCCATTTTATACACCCTCCAGGCAGAAAGAAAGAGAATGTCAGAGGGCAAATGGGCACGTGATGGCCGAGTCAATCTTTTCCAGAAACTACACCCAGTGGCTTCTATTTCCATTTCATTTACCTGAGTGTTATTTAATGTCTCCACCTCTCTCCCATCTGTAAGCGAGGCTGAGATATCAGAGCTATTTTTTATCTTAACATGTTGCCACTCACGTTAAAATTGGGATCCTGTTAGTAACAAAAAGGAGACAATGAGGTATTGTAGAGGGAAGTAGCAGTTTCTGCCACAGGCTCACACCAGGGTGTATTAAGGCTCATGTGCTTTTTAGTTATTCATAATTATTTATTTTTGAAACACCAAAACCAATCTATCTCCCAGTTCTGTCAAATTTCTCCTAAAAGTCTTCCAGAAGACATCCAGAACCCCATAACCCAGTGCAATTCCACAATCCTAATTAAAAATCCACTTTAATCCCTTGCTTCCCCACTCCTAGCAAATTTAACATTTGACCCAATGACTCCTCAATGTAGTCCTTTGTAGTCTCTGGTCAGAGTGAAAATTTGACCAGGTCCATCACCTGGATCCCCATCTGCTCTTAGAATAAAGAAAAACTTCTTAAGACCTACAAAACCTTGCGTAATTTAGGATCTTGCTACCTTTCCAGCCTCATTCCACAATATGCTCTAATCTCTCTCCCTTCTCCCCACTCTGTGTCTGTCTGCCTGTCTCTGTCTTCACAAATGCTGGTGTCATTTAAGTTCCTTGAAAGCACTTTGTTTCTCCTAAAGTTTCAGAGAAACTTTAGGTGATTTTCTCATTCTTCTTCCCTTTCTTAAAAGTCTTTTCCCTCCTTCAAAAGAGTAAAAAACTACCAAATGCTTGCTCTTTCTTGTGTATCTGGCTATGAGTAACTGAAGAAAGCTCAATATGTACTCTTAGACTCATAGGCCCCTGCCTTTTCAAACCTGCAGTTTTTCCTTTATTTCTTTGATTATTTTATTAAAAGCTATTTCCACTACTACTCCATGAGCTTCCTAATGGAAGGGACCATATCTGTGTTTTTACTCCTAAATCCTCAGCACCAAAATATCTCAGGCATTAAGATAATCAAATCTCCTTCTTCCTCCTTTCTACTATTTGATTATTTAATATCCTTCCTTTATTTTAAACACCCTCAAAGATAATATTGATAGTAATACAATGAGAGGACAAAAAAAGAATATACGGCTGAGTCTCTCAGACTGTAATTTGTGGGATTTTGGAGGTTTATGGATAAATTCCTGGGGTTTAGGAGGGGTTGGCGAACTAGAGCCCACAGGTCAAACCTGGCTACCACCTGTGTTTGTAAATTATTAGTAGAGCCATGCGCATTTATTTGTGCATTGACTGTGGCTATAGGTATGTAAAGGAATAGGTATGTAAAGTGCGAACAGCGAGGGGCTCCCTTGAAGACCTGGGGGTGTCCTTTCCCAAGAAGATGCTGTGTAAATTCGTTCTTAAAGAATGAATAGAAGTTACTTAAGCAAAGTCAGGGGAGAGAAGGGAGCACATTGTCTGCAGAGGGACTCTTCCCCTGGCTCGAGGGGGAGCAGTGGAGGAATATGTCAAGAAAAGTCTTAGATCATGCCTTTTTGACACTCTCACTACACCATAAGTATACCGCAATAGCCTCAAACTAGCTTAATACTCAGCATGAACAGACACTAGATGCTGGAGTTAGGGAGATTTAGGGAGCCATGGTGCCCTACATCTTAAAGAGGGTGATAGAGGATTAACTTCTGTCTCAGCCTCAGGCAACACCTTGAAGTCTGCAAAAAGTTTCCTTCCAGGAGCCCTACCCCTCACCCTAGACAACTATTTCCTTTCTATGTCTACAACTTAAGCTCCATGCCAGGATAAATACCAGCTCAGTTGGAAAGCGGCCTGCAGGGTCAGAGGGGAAACCACAAGAGGGAGCTGCTCTCTTCAGTTGGTGGTTTGACACAAATTCATCTTCCGTTTCTGAATATGTCTCTTTTTTTAGAGGCTGTGAGATGATCTTGCAGGGCAATTTGTCTTGCTAAACACATGAACCCAGATTTTCTAAAAGACTCCACCAAAGGATCAAGAAACTAGAAGAACAGCCTTCTCAGCTTTGGGTGTGTCCCCAGATGAAATCTGCTGCTTCTCCACAAGCCATGTTCTCTGCTTCCTACTTAGGATTTGTAGTCTTGCTGATACTGAGTAAGTTAACATTTATTCAAAATTCCCAAGATGTTCTATTCTTTGGTTTTAGGATGGCTTTTTTTTTTACCCTTACTAAATTTGAAACTATCCTTCTTATATTATCAATATAACAAAGTCTTTAACTTCTTTTTCCCCTAGGAGGGACCAATGGAGACACGGTGACCCAGACAGAAGGTTCCGTTACCCTCCCTGAGGGGACACCGCTGACCCTGAACTGTACCTACCAGAGCAGTTACTCAGTTTTTGCTTTCTGGTATGTCCAGTACCAAAACAAAGAGCCCAAGCTCCTCCTGAAGAGCTCATCAGAAAACCAGCGGGTAGAGCATCATGGTTTTCAGGCCAGTCTTAAGAGTGACAAGTCCTTCCACCTGGAGAAACGTTCGGTGCAAACCTCAGACTCGGCTGTGTACTACTGCGCAGTGGGAGGCACAGTGAGAGCAGCCGCAGGGGGAGCTGAGCGCAAACCCAGAGGGGCGCAGCAGGGGCCTGGAGGCCAGACTGATGATTTCTCTTGGGTCAGTGTCCTGGGCTGGGCACTGCTAGAGGGGAGGAAAATATTCCAGCTCGGACGCCTCTGTGCTCAGGAACCCTGGTGCTGCTTTGAGCTAGGAATTGAAAGAGGTGATCTAGGTGAAAACGTGCCTGTAAATAGAATCCTGTAGTACATGGCATTTTGTGTCTGGGCACATAGCATCATCTTCTCAAGGTACATCTATGGATCAGTTACTTTATTACTTTTATGACTGCACAATAATCCATTGTATGGACACCTCATACTTTATTCATTCATCTATTGATGGGCACTTTGGTTGTCTCCACTTTTTGGTTACTATGAATAATGCTGCTATGAGCATTCATGTATGGAGCTCTGCTGTTTTAAACTCTAATATATTGTAAGTTAGAGGTTTCTGGGATTTTTGTTTTCTGATTATGCTTTTTTTGCTACTAACATTTCTTTGTGGACATAAAATGAATAAATATATGAGAAAATGCTCCTTACAAATAATGATTTATACCAAAGAAGATATTATTATTCTAAGTTATATTTACAGTCATTCAAGAAAATTTCTGAGCACCTACTCATATGTGCCAGTCATTTTAATAAGTATTGGGAATACAGTTTAAGCAACAGAGTTTCCTGCCTTAGAATTTTATAACACAGTGCATTAAAATACTATATAAGTCTTAAAATAATGCTTTTTTCACAAATCATTTTATTCACACACTGACTTCTATTTGTTCACAAATATTTATGGTGCTTGCAGTTTTATGGGCATTGGGCTAAGCACTTTAAATTCCTCCCCACCTCTCTGTAGATACTACCAAATTCTCATTTTACAGATGACAAAATTGAGGTTTAGAGATGTTAAGTGGCTTACTCAGGGTTACAGAACTGGTGGGAGCAGAAGTTGGGCTAGGCCCAAATCTGATGCATGACCAATATTCTTTTTTTTTTTTTAGATTTTATTTATTAATTTGACACAGAGAGAGATCAGATCACAAGTAGGCAGAGAGGCAGGCAGAGAGAGAGGAGGAAGCAGGCTCCCTGCCGAGCAGAGAGCCCGATGCGGGCCTTGATCCCAGGACGTTGAGATCATGACCTGAGCCGAAAGCAGAGGCTTTAACCCACTGAGCCACCCAGGCGCCCATGACCAATATTCTTAATAGCTAATTGATTGAGCCTTCTAGACATCTGTCTTCTTTCTTTCTCCCAGAATACAACTGTAATCTTCGATTACATAATTGTTGATGTTTTCATTTGGTGGAAAAGAATGCAATGCAATAGCAAAAGTTGTAGTTTACTCAATTGGCAATACAAGAGTCTATATACATGCTTACTGTAGCCAAAAACACAGTCACTATCTTTTATGTTCTTGAACCATAAGGTTGCTCATACACTCTCTGATTGAATAGTCTGGCTATTCAAGGAGTCATCGCTGAGCCCCAGTGGCTATTATCAGGAGACATACAGGTATTTATCATGGAAATGGGGGCTGTATTTTCCAAATACAAACAAAAATACTGGATATGGCAAATATATCTAGTCATTGACTATGGGACACAATATTTTTGGTTTTGCTATAGTGTGTATCTCATTAAAAAATTCTTTTTCAAATAATTAGTAAATGCAGGTATAATGTCAACATGATGTGAAAGTTTTATTGATTTTCATGGATTTTTCCAAATGCATTAATAATTATTTCACATCAAAGAACTATGAGGAGCAAGTTTCTTACTACAAGAAAACCTCAACTCTAGTGTTAGCTGAGTTTGTTTTAGTGGGTTTAAGGATTTCTAGGGTTTTCCAGCAATCGCACTACTGGGTATTTACCCTAAAGATACAAAGGTAGTGATCCTCAGGGGCACGTGCACCCAAATGTTTATAGCAGCAATGTCCACAATAGCCAAACTATGGAAAGAACCTAGATGTCCATCAACAGATGAATGGATAAAGAAGATGTTGTATATATATACAAAGGAATACTATGCAGCTATCAAAAGAAATGAAATCTTGCCATTTGCAATGACGTGGATGGAACTAGAGGGTATTATGCTAAGTGAAATAAGTCAATCAGAGAAAGACAATTATCATATGATCGCTCTGATATGAGGAACTTGAAGGGTAGGGTGGGGAGTCGTGGGGGGTAGGGAGGGAAAAAAATGAAACAAGATGGGATGGGGAAGGAGACAAACCATAAGAGACCCTAATCTCACAAAACAAACTGAGGGTTACTGGGGGGTGGGAGGGTAGGGATAGGATGGATGGGTTATGGACATTGGGGAGTGTTTGTACTTTGGTGAATGCTGTGAAAGATGTAAGCCTGATGATTCACAGACCTGTACCCCTGGAGCAAAGAATAAAAAATAAAAAAAAAGAATTTCTAGGGTTTTCAAGGTAAAGTTACCTGATGAAACTGAGACTGAGGGTAAAAAGACCATGGAGCTATCCTCACCTCTTTTGTTAACAATTCTGATTTAGGAAGAGTAATAACATTAAAAACTTTGAAGAATCAGCTCTTATAAGAGACACATGTTCTCATGGATCTAGATCTAGAGAGGCAAAACACAAGTCCCAACATTTAAGGCCGCAAAGAGTTTACTGACTATAATGCAAGGGGCAAATTCCAGCAGGTATTGAACTCCTCTGGTATTTTTGATAAGATTTCTATTGTTTTTGATAATGCTGTGGCTACATAGTTGTATATTTTTAGGATTTTCCCTCTCCCATTTTCCACCATAACTAATGTGTGTAGTTTGGAAGAGAAGGGGGTATTTCAGAAATATGTGTATTGAGTTATAACAGAAATTCCTAAGCTTAGACACTGAGTAGAATTTTCTGGATTTTCTAGCTCCTGTGTCTACTCAGAGGTAGGCAGGGCCCTTTTATTTCCCCTAACTTAATAATTTAAGGTATATTTCCTCATACTTGCTGACAGTCCAAAGAAAAAATGCTCTAAGACGTGAGCAATAATCACACCAGCCTTCAAACTGTATTGGTTTCAACCTTGAGACCTACCGGAATAAACATCCAGCAAATTTCCGCATGTCAAGATAAAAGCTAACAAGGAAGTGGCATTTCCCCCTGAGGAAATATTCAACTAACAGATAAGTTCCAAGGCCCTAAATCTTTATAGGTTATGGTGGGTCTCCCCCCCCCCTTATTTTAAGAGTATGTAAATATTTTTGATACACCTGAAATATGACTGATGGATGAATTTTCCCCAAGATGAGGTCACAGTTAGCAAAGAGGATACTCTCATCCTGTATCCAGTTAAAATGCTGTCTTGGGAGTGGGGTGAGGTAGTTCGTTTCTACCCTGCTTCAAGGAACTAGGAGAAAGTCTCATCCACTCCCAGAGCACGAGACAGCCTCTCACTCTTCTGCTTATCAACGGGAATATGGTGCTACTTTGGTCACTGACCTGTGTCTCTACTAAAATTGTTTCCATTGCACCGGACATCCTCTCTGCCTCTCTGTCAACAACCTGTCTGCATATACTTTCTGTGATTATACTTTCTGGAAGGAAAATGGAGAGTACAGCAGGTGAGAAAAGATGTTTTGCTGCTGGGATATATGGCCTAGGCACTGAATCACTGCCATTTCATAATTCCTAAGTACGATTCTTAAAATGTAGAGTGGTCCTGGAGAATGGATAGTCACTATTCTTACCTTGCAAGGCCTAGGTCTCCTACCAAACACAACAGATTTAATACCTCCTCTAAACTTTCCAATCACAGGCCCAGTCGGTGGCTCAGTCAGTTAAGCATCTGCCTTCAGTTCAGGTTGTGATGCTCAGCTCCATCATCTGGCTCCCTCAGTGGGAAGCCTGCTTCTCCCTAACCCTCTGCTGCTCCCCTTGCTTATGCTTTCTCTCTCTCTCTCTCTCTCTCTCTGTGGGTGTCAAATAAATAAGTAAAATATTTTTTAAAAATAAAAAATCAAATAAACTTTCCAATCACTCCTTAAACCTTCTTGATAGTTGCCACTTGATACATTGTCTTGTGGTCATGAAAATGCATATCTAAAACAACACTACGAACACAGTATAAGTGTCTACAAGAGCATGGAGCAATGGGAGTTCTCAGATGCCACTGCAGGCTATGTGAATTGGTACAACCTTGCAAATCATTTGACAATACCTACTAAAGCTGAACATATACATATACATAACCTCTGATCTAGCCATTATACTTGTAGGTATATACCCCAAAAAAAATGTGACCCCTGTTCGTTCAGAAATCACGTACAAGAATAAGAGCACACCCAGCATCAATAATTGTAGTACCCTTAAGCTGGAAAACAACCCAGATGTCCATGAGCAGTTTCAAGGATAAATAAATTCTGATAACAGACTACACAGCAAGAGAATGATTAAACTTGTTATATGCTCAATATGGAATGAATCCCACAAATATGACTAGTGAAAATGTCAGACACAAAAGAAGCTCAAAAATAGGTCAGGCTAATCTAAGAAAGTATAAGTCAGAAGAGTAGAGGTAGTGGTCATCTTTATGGGGAGATAGCGACTCAGAGATTGAACAAAGGAGGTTTCCAGGATGTTGATAACATCCAGGACTTCAATCTGGGTGTTAGTAATATGGGTGAGTTTTCTCTGTGAGAATTCACCAAGCTTTACACTCAAGTTTTGTTTATATATATAATACACTTTAATAAAGTTTTTAAAAGTATACATTATTTGGAATAATCCATTAACTGGATTCTGAGAACACAGTTCATAGTCAATCTATTTTCATATCCCCATTGCTCCTCACACTGTGCCCTTGTTTAACAGATGTTTAATAAACGTTTGCTCAGTAAGACTTAGCTACTTTGGATACATATTTGCAAAGATTCTCTGCTCCCAGTTCCAGGAATACAACATGCCAGGTGGACTTGAACTTCCTTCTACTGTTTGCTTCTCTAGAGGACTGCCTAAGTTGAGACCCTCAGTGTCTCACCTCCAGTTTTCTGAAACAGACTTTGAACTAGTCTTCCTCTAACCAAGGTCTCCTCCTTGGATCCTACTCCATATTCCACAGAATAATTTATCTTTTTAAAAAACACAGCACTGATCACATCAACCTTCTGTTTAACAATCTTCAGTGACCATCCTTTGCTTGAAGTTTCAAGTTTAAAGCTCTTGGTGTGACTCTCAATGACCTCTACAGTTTTGTCAGGAACTTTCTGCTTCAGCTGATTAAGTTCGACTCAAGAAAGAAGTTGGGGAACACTCACTATACTCCTTAAATAGCCCTGCCTATAGCCTGTTTCTCCCATGATCACCTCTACCTGAGTGCTGGCCATTATGAGTCCTCCCAATCCTAGAGATCATCTCAGACCATTCCTGCCTCATGAAGAACTTCATGGTCATTCCAGCCCATAGTGACCTCTCCTTTCCTGTGAAAGCCCTGCCACCAATTATTGCTTCTGATAAATTACCTAATAGTTTTAAAATATTTCAATTTCACCACCTAACTTTACAATGCACTTTCATAAGCATTATATTATTTGCTCTTCATAATAATGTGAGCAAGCCATGGAGCAGAGAGTTAATCTCATTTTACAGTTTAAAAACCCTAACCTTCAGAGAGATGAGGTGACTTAAACCAGTGTACTCAGCCAACGGTACAGCCCAGGCTCATCCAAGCTCTCTATACTGAATTACCTGGCTGTGAGTTTATATAATATCACCCCAGAAAGATTATACGTTTTTTGAAATGTGCATACACTTTTGTATCCTTCAAACACTGGGCAAGGCATTTAGGGGACTCTGCAAAGTTATGTTCTTCTATCTCCACACTGTCCCCACCCAGCTTAAGGACTGATAAAAACATACTACTTTGGCTCTATGAGACTTCTGTAGCAAAAGCTAAAGAAACACATCATTTCATCTTCAAAATATTTAGCTTTAGGGAGTAAGGAGAAGGGAAGAGCCCTTCTCAGGCCAGGCAGTCTTAATTTTACCTCTGTATCCTAGGCTATAAATTGAAAAAAAAATCCAGAAGGTTCAAAGGAAGCCAGCAGAGGTAGTAGCAATGAGCTTCAAGAACCTCAATTTAATCACAATAAAATAAATTTCAAATTGATCACATTCCAGAGATCATTTCTCAAATAATTCAACTTCCAGGCAAAATGGAGAACTTTTTGATTTTGGAACTCAGTTTTATAAAATTTAAGATATATCAATAAAAAACCGTAATTTTATTTATGCCATGGCTAGACAATACTAAATCTTTCCAGAGGCAAGTCAGAGAACTAATGTGATGAAATGAGAAGGGAGAAGGATTTAGGCTTATGTTTAGACGTGAGCCCTGAAGGAAAACAGTTCCCTAACATTCTGGACTCCTTCACACTGGGTATTAGACACCTGAGCCGTGAAGGTTAAACTTCTTGATAAATAGGCCGAAGAAAGGGAGAGAGAGATGGAAAAGCAAAAATAAATCTAAACACTAGAAATAAGATATTCAAACAGGTTTTATTCACCCAGTGATAAATGCATCAGCTATCTATTACCTGTTTGATACCTGGGCTACAGGGAGTACAAGCAGGAAATAGAATTTGCTCTACTTATCTGATCCTCACCAACTGAAAGCAATTTGAGATAGAAATCATATCTTGTTTTGCTCTATATGCTTTTTATGATGTTTTGCACATCATAGATAACTGCGAATTTCCAGAACAAAGGCTTGAGCCGAGGGATTCCTGAACATGCAGAATAGTTTAAGAGCAGTTAGGTGACGTGCTTAGCTAGAGAACCTTGCCAGCATAACTCTATTCAAGACCCTAATTTTAGTAAGAGTTAAAGCAAAGTTAATTTTAATTGGTGACAAAAATCTATTCAAAGTGAATATTTATCATCTGAAGAAGAATAATCATTCTTGTATTTACTGATTTGATCGTAGTAATTTTTATTATATCAAAGACACTATCCCTCAGAGCCTATGTAAGAAAATATCATTGCAGTCTGTCTGCAATAACAAAGTCCCAATGTCTTAAAATTATGTAAGCAGAGAACACTGTTTTTGACTTCTTACTATAATACAATCATACTCTGCATAAAGCAAACCCAATCTAGAGAAATAGAGAAATAACAAGTGATGGAAGTGACCCTTTTAAATCAGTTGGGTTAGTTTCACTAGCACAAATAATTACAAAGGAAACTAGGCAAACAAACCAACAGACACTGAGGCCTTAATTGACATTCTTGAATTCTGTAATAAAACAATAGGAGGCAGATAAATACTATATACATGCTTCTGGAATGAAGAGAACCTGGCTAAGAATATTAAACATCTAAACCTAGCTTTCTAAAAGAAAATACTGGGATGCCTGGGTGTCTCAGTCTGTCAAGTGTCCAACCCAAAAAGATAACACAGGTGTTGGAATGATCAGATATGTACTTTAAAATAATTATGATGGGGTGCCTG
Organism: Ailurus styani; assembly: GCA_002007465.1. Lineage (NCBI taxonomy): Eukaryota > Metazoa > Chordata > Mammalia > Carnivora > Ailuridae > Ailurus > Ailurus styani. The sequence continues at coordinate 136,540 of LNAC01001156.1, read as the reverse complement.
GGTGACTCAGTTGGTTAAGTGGTTCAAATCTTGATTTCGGTTTAGGTCATTATCTTAGAGTCTTGGAATCAAGCCCTGCATCAGGCTCCCTGATGGATGGGCAGCCTGATTCTCTGTCTCTACCACTTGTGCTCTCTTGTGTGCTCTTTCTCTCAAATGAATAAATAAAATCTGAAAAAAACCAAGATTTTTTTCTCTCCTTCTGTCCCTCCCCCCGACCCATGCTCACTTTCTCTCAAAAAACAAATAAGTAAAATAAAATAAAATAATAATTATGGTAAAATACCAAAGGATTTAATAGAAAATGTAAACAATACACATGCAAGAATGTAGAAATTTAGGAGAAATCAGAAATATGTATAAAAAAAGGAAGTGATTAAAATGAGCTAAAGAGAAACTTTGGTGATAATAGAAGAAAAGATCAGTGAACTTGAAGACAGGTCAATAGAATTACCTCAACTGGAATAAAAGAGGTAAAATGGTAATAATAAATAAGTAGAACAAATTTTTGAGATCTGAGGGGCATAACAAACAGTCTAACATGTGTATAATCAAAAATTCCCACAAGGAAGGGTAAGAATGGAGCAAAAAAATATATTTAAAGAGATAATGGCTGAGAACTTTCATACTTTTTAAATTAACATATAGTGTATTATTTGTTTCAGGAGTACAGGTCTGTGATTCATCAGTCTTACTCAATTCACAGCACTCACCATAGCACATACCCTCCCCAATGTTGAGAACTTTCACATTTGAAGAAAGTTGTTAATGGACAAATTAAAAAAGGTCAGAGAATCCCAAGTGTGATAAATACAAAGGAGGCCCCATCTGGGCACATCATAGCCAAAGTGCTGGGAAAAAAACTTAAATAAAGATCAGATCTTATCTCTCTGATATGAGGAATTTGAGGGGCAGGGTAGGGGGTCATGGAGGGTAGGGAGGGGAAAAATGAAGCAAGATGGGATCAGGAAGGAGACAAACCATAAGAGACTCTTACCTCACGAAACAAACTGAGGGTTACTGAAGGGTGGGAGGGTAGGGATAGGGTGGCTGGGTTATGGACATTGGGGAGGGTTTGTGCTATGGTGAGTGCTGTGAAAGGTGTAAGCCTGATGATTCACAGACCTGTACCCCTGGGGCAAAAAAAAAAAAGATCAGAACTTAAAAAGCAGTCAAAGGAGAAAGACAGACACATTACACACATGAAGGAACAAAGATACAAATGATAATTGACTGGCTACCAAAAACAGTAGAAACAAGAAGACAATAAAAAACATTTTTAAAGTGCTGAAAGAATCAAAATAGGATCACATAGAATTCTCTCCTTTGAAAAAATATCCTTTAAAAGTAAAGGCAAAATAAATATATTTTCAGAGAGAGAAAATCAAGGATTGTTTGTCTCCAGCTGATTTATGGTCCAGGAGACAGACGTTGAAGGTCTCCATGGTATCATATGGAAATGCAGATTCACAAAAAGAAACAAAGAATATCAGAAAGGGTAGATACCTAAGTAAATTTTTTAAAGTTTTTTTTGGTAATTTCAATAACTCCACTTACTTCAGAAAGCTACTATTTCTGGGGTGCTTCAGTGACTCAGTTGGTTGAACATTAGACTCTTGATTTCAGTTCAGGTCATGATCTCAGAGTCGTGAGATCAAGTCTTATGTAGGGCTCCACACTGGGCATGTAACCTGCTTATGATTCTCTCTCCCTTTCCCTCCACCTCTCCCCAACCCCAGCTTGCTTTCTCTCTCGCTCTCTCTCTCTCTCTCTCTCTAAAAAAAAAAAAAAGAACTGTTTCTTTTTTTTTAAGATTTTATTTATTTATTTGACAGAGAGAGAGAGATCACAAGTAGGCTGAGAGGCAGGCAGAGAGAGAGGGGGAAGCAGGCTCCCTGCCGAGTGGGGAGCCCAATGCGGGCCTCGATCCCAGGACCCTGAGATCATGACCTGAGCCGAAAGCAGAGGCTTTAACCCACTGAGCCACCCAGGCGCCCAAGAACTGTTTCTTTAAAACAACATTAAAATCAATGCGTTGTGGTCTTACAGCAAATTCAGATGCAGCAAGAACATATTTTCTTCATAAAGGGAAATAATATTATTTGAAAACAAGCTAGGATAAATTAATATGTTTGTTTTAATCTCAAATGCTTCTTCTGAAAATTGCACAAAACAGCAGATAATATCTTTAAGACCTCAGAGCAGGCAGAGATTTCTTGGCATGGTACAAAATATACTGAAGTTTGGAAGTAGGACATGAGCAAAATTTAAAATTTCTACTCATCAAACAACGATAGTAAGAAAATCAATAAGCCATCTAAAGTCTAGACAGAAGTGTTCCAGAAAGAAGTATTTGGAAAACAATTATTTCCAGAATATATAAAGAATGCTCATAAATCAACAATAAAGAGATAATATAATAATAAAATACATAAATAGGATGACTAACAAGTGCGTAGAATGTGCTCAACACTATTAATCATTACGGAGATTCTGATTAAATTCATATGCAAATATTTACCGCCCACCCCCGCCCCAGCCACTAGAAGTCCTAAAAAAAACCTTGCGACAGCTGCAAATATTGGCAAATACATGAAGCAACTGGACCTTCTATGCACTGCTGGTAGAAGGGAAATTGGTACCATTACTTTGGGGAACAGCTATGGCTCAACAAGTCCACAAACAGATATTTACTGAAGAGAAGTGAAAACACAGCCCCAAAAATAACTCATAGAAAAATGTTTGTTGTGGGCTTATTCATATTTGCCACAAACTGGAAACGACCTAAATGTCCATGAACAGGAGAATAGGTAACAATTAATGGTATGTAAGGAATCTTACTCTGCAATAGAAAGGAATGAACCACTGACTGATACACACAAAAATAGGATGGATCACTAATATCTACAGTAACTGACAGAAGCCAGATCCTTCCTCCCAAATGCTGTATGATTCCATTTATATGAAATTCAAAAACAGAACAAACGAAGCCTGCTTGAAAGTAGAAAGTCAGTTTCCTCTGGCAGGACAGTTTGACTGGAGAATGTCACAAGGGGACTTCCTGGGGTTAAGTAAATGTTCTGGTTTTGTTTGGGTGGTGATTAACTCATTTAAATGAACATATAGGGACTGTGCATTGCTTTGTAAATAAGTTATACTTCAATAAAAAAGAACCAAGATAAGTAAAATAACCCATACATTGAGAAATGTGCACCTGAATAATTACAGAGCTAGATGAATAGTCACATACTGGAAACACCCAGGTAACCTTCACCAGTATGGAAAAACAGGACATTACCCACGTACCAGGCCACTCCTGTGCATGCCCCTGTCTCTACCACCCTTGGTAACCATTATCCTGACTTCAACTGCACAGAATAGTTTTCTCTGCTTTTGTACTCTATGCAAACAGAATCATTTAGCATGTACTCTCGTAGCTGGCTTCTTTTATTAGATCTTACCTTTGCGCGATTTATTCCTATAATTATGTGTAGCTGTGGAGGTCTTTATTCTGGGAGCTGTATTCCATTTTGTATAATCATCTCATTTGTATATATTTAGCCTTTCAGCATATTAACGTCCTGCTAGTCTTCGTTGCTTCCTAGTCTCAGGGGGTTGTCAGAAGTGTTGGGAGTACGCTGTAATCGCAGCAGACAGACCACAGCTGTTCTGTAACAATTAAAAAATATAAATAAATTTCTGCAACAACTACAGAATGCTGGACAAATTAATTTTCTCTGTACACATTTTATTTTACTGTGGTTCACTTTTTTATTGAGGTATAAATTTTTTCTACAATGAAATGCATAGATCAGTCCAGTGTGTCTTGAGAGTTATATATATCCAAGGAACAAAACAATATATAAAATATTTCCCTCACCTCAGAAGTCTCCTTGTGCCTCCTTCCAGTCAAACCCCTCCTTTTAGAGACAACCATTTTCTGATAGTTGGACCATCCTGGACTCCTAAAAAATTCTCTTTTCTCATAATATAACATGGATGTTAGATGTCACTAAATTGACACATTCATCATGGGAAAAGAAAATAAATAAGTGATTAAAAGCTGAAGTTGACTGAATCACAGTCATAAATCAGCACATTGACACCAAGCAAATCAGACACTGACTTCCACGCTGTGAAAATAGGAAGCTATTGAGCTACTGTTTCTAGTGAAAGCCTCTGAGGCACAGCTGCTGCTGCAGAGAGCTGAAGAGATATTTGCAATTTTTGAATGGCTACATTTTTGACATAAGAAAATAAGAACGCATGGTCTGGTGAATATGACCTTATTTCTAGTGGAGAGTGCAATATTCGAAAGTAAGACTTTTCTAACACACTATTATTGACTGCTGTTAGACATGTGCTGCTGGACAAATTTTGTCAATCACAAAACTTGCTGTGATAGCATTAAACAGACAAGAAACTTTATACAGTGGGAATTTCTTCAGAACCCAATGCCTTGGTGTGTAGGAAGAAAGTTGTGACAATTGAGAGTGAATAGTTTTAGCTACTTGTCTGGAAGAAAAATTGCGAGTATATTTTATTGTAGACTTTGGCTGGAGATTTAAAAAAAGCACACACTGTACAAAAAGATGGATGACTATTTGTCCTCAAAAGTCACCATAATCATAAGAAATTGTATTTCTTTTGAAGCTTACCAGTCCATCATAGATGCACTGGCTGAAGATGGCAAATGGTTGCATCATTAATGTCCTACAATTCAATTTAACTCATATACATGTCCAGTTATAATGGTTGTGAATTAAATTACAAAAAGACTAAATAAACAAGTTAGACTCTTCCACCACATAAACAAGCCACAGAACGACACAAGCCCATGGATAGTAAACTGCATTTCCTGTTGTGGCACAGAAGCTTCTTACAGCTCAGTAATGGTGTGTGCGCCCTGAGAGGCACAGGGCAGGCATTTAGACCTGAATCTGAGACAGAGCGCAGCACATTTCACTCAGAAGAAGCCCTCCAATATGCTGCTCCCCAGCCTGCTGAGAGCAGTCATAGCCTCTGTCTGCCTTGGTAAGACTAGTAAGAATGGCCACAGACAAAGACTCAAGCTCCTCTGAGTCCTGACTCCGGGGCTAGAGGCAGGTGGAGTTATTACTGTCTGGTGGGATTTAGGAGGGGAAATAATGGGCAGGGAAATAAAAACTCTCAGTCCTACATGAGTTCCTTTAAACCCTAGGGATACTACCAAAAGAATCAGCCTAATTCTCTCTTTTTTCTTTTTGCAGGATCCAGCATGACACAGAAGGTAACTCAAGCCCAGCCTGCCATTTCTACGCTGGAGAATGAGTCTGTGACCTTGGATTGTGTATATGAAGTTAGTGGTTCCAGTTATTATTTATTCTGGTACAAACAACCACCAAGTGGGGAAATGATTTTCCTTATTCTTCAGGAGTCATACAGGGAGAAGAATGCAACAGAGGGTCGGTATTCTCTGAACTTCCAGAAATCAGACAGTTCCATCAGCCTCACCATCACAGCATTACAGCCTGCGGACTCAGCAGTGTATTTCTGTGCTGTGAGAGACACCACAGTGATGCAGCACCAGTGGGAGCCCCACCAAAACCTCAGATCTCCCCAGGCGGCATCCCCCAGCTCTGAAGACCTGGGAGAGTGGCAGAGTGGAAGGAAGAACCAGGGGCTGCACTTGCGGTAGTGGGGGTTCTGAGGTGGGTGCTTCACTCAAAGGAAAACGCTATTTCTCTGGCTCAGAGAACATACTGAACACTGTCATTCAACAAAAGCATCTTTAACTTCAATTCTTTACCTTGCAGTAGATCACTTAGCAAAAAATTTTTTAAAATCTTGGTGGTGATGATTATATTAAAATGAAAGACCCAAAATCTAAATGACTTCCCAGTTTTGATCCATAGTGCCAAAGATGGTCATATGGTACTGAAATCTGTCCTGGTGTTGCAAAAGGGACTCTAGGAAGCTTCATTGGAAGGATTTAGTGTCTTCCACGGCCTGAAGCTAAGTCTGCTTCTCTGTCATGAATGGACTTTTGCTCTGCAGAGTACCCCTCTCCTTATGTCCTCTTCTGGTCACTACCTGCTTTTCCAGAGAAACCGCAATCCCATAGGTAGATTCATTTTGCCTGGCTTTGAATTTTATATAAATAAAAGACTAAAGTTTGTATTTGTTCTATCCTATCTGGATTCTTCTCTTAATATTCTATTTCTGAGATTCAGCCATACTGTGTATAGTCTAGTTTCTTTTCGTTGCTGTGTGATTACACTGCAAGTTAGCCATCTACTTAAATGGTTTTTTGGGTTTTTCTAGTCCTTGGCTATTATCAATGGTGTAGTATGAATATTCTTATAGTGTTCTTTGGTGAACATAATTACATACTGCTTTGGGGCATATATGTTGGAATTTCTGGATTAAAGGGTCTAGATATATCCGGCTTTAATTCCTCCACTAGTTAAGCCATCAAAAAGAGTATGAATGACCTCTGTGTTGTAGATCAATAGAAATTTTCAGCTCTCATCATAGCTGAGCTCTCAGAAACGTTTGACACAAGAGTTGTGACCACTTACTCTTAAAACTCTTCCTTTTTTCTGATGAGTCACTTTGACTTCTGTGCACACTCTCATCTCCCTTCCTGTCACTAGGTGTTGGAATTCCTCAAGGGTTAGCCCTGGGTCACCTCCTCTCTTTATGTTATTTTCCCTTTATATATATGACATTTTATTCATGCCTCTATGACTCACATATGTATATCTCTGTACCAGGACTCACCACCTACTTTCTCCTACTTTACAATCAATTAAAAAATATGTTGCCAGGCTGTCGTGTATATATACAGGTAAAAATAATAGAATAGTCAGTATCCTGGATGTAAATATAGTAAAGTGAGAAAAGTTGTCATTGCAACTGAGCGTGACCCTCTAAATCCTCTAAACTCACACATTTCTCTGAGCAATCTCTTGATTCTCCCCTAATGTGGCTGGAGGAAGACTGGAAATAGCATACCAACGCAGATTCACTCCTATTCTCTCCAACTTATTAGAGAATTCTGTTTTCTCATATATCTCATATATTTGGATAATAGGCTAAGGAAAGTTTAACAGCTGGGTTTTATATATGTTTTGCAAGTGTCCCCAAACCTGTGTGTGGTCTCTCTATACATGTTCTCATGTATAGAGAGCTCTCCCCAAGACCAAGACAAAAAAACCACATTGTAATTAATATAGACATATTTATGTCTATATCTACATTTATGTATAGCTCTTTAAAAATTCCTGTAACTGTAGGCTCCATAGGATAAGGAAACCTTTATGTATTACATGTTACACAATACTGGCACATGGTTGCATATTAAGTATTTGTTGGTTGAAGAAAAATAAATTGATAACATCAATAGATACTGAGCTTCTAGCCTTTGAATGCTGTTAGATAAGTATGGATTAATTATTTCTTGTATTTTCCCATTTCTATGACCATGAGAACACTCCCTCTGATTGCCTTTCTGTTCCTACAGATTTTTCTCATATGACATTATTTCCAGGTTTGCAATTTAGATGGTCTCTGTCTTGTTGGCATAGATGGAGGCATCTTCATAACCTGAGTGAGGATATAGAAAGGTATATATCTGATTCAGTTTCTTGTGGACTGGATTTCTCTCATATATGTATGCTGATTCCTCTTGGTTTAGACTAGTGATAACATCCCTCTGTTTTATTTCTTCTCTGGTTTGATCTCCAGGGTTTTTATCTTAGGATTTGAGCCTCAAATATTTACTGTGGCTAGAGATAAGAGTCCTATAAAACTAAGGGTGGTGATGCAGGGGGTGGGTGGTCTAGGCTGAAAGAAAGTCACAGCTAACTTAGTTCTCTCTGTGTCCCCATATTTTTCAATTTAATCCTAATTTCTGGAACACAAATGAAATGACCTTATACTATAGGTGTTCTCCGTACACTAGAAACTGCCCTTATGTATAATTGGATTGGATTAAACTATCTATTGCTATTTGTCTTTACTATTGCCATCGCATGCTCTACTTCATTGTATATTTTTTCTTTCAAGTCCAGTGACCTAGTTGATTTACTTAGCTTTTGGGTAGACATTCCTACTATCAGAAGTCCTAACCTAATACTTAAGGCAAATGAACCTGTTTTTCTAATTTCCTGATGCTGACTCCAAGGGTTGAATTATTTCAATCAAGAACATTTTAAAGCTCCTAGATCCTCATCCCTTAATAAAACTTTTAAGAAACTATTATCCTCAATTGTAATATTGGCCTTTTCAAAATCCTCTCATGAGAGCAAAATCATCCCTGTCCCTGGGATGGATGGTGGGAAGAAACATCCTGGAGGAACTGAACTACTTGGTCTTGGAAATGTGTCTGTGGAAAAAGGTAGATAAAAGAATGTGGTTTTAGTGAAAAGTAATAATAAGAAGAGAGGTTTTCCATTCTTGGGATGATCTGTAGAGAATATTCTTTTCTTCAAGAAACATGTGCTCAATTATCAGGAAAGAAGTCACAGACAAGGAAGGAGAATCTCACTTTTATTTCAGCTTAAAGTTCAGATTTAAAGATGATAGATGGGTATTTTTCTCAGAGAATTTTAAAATTTAAAAGAATGTGAATTATCACCAAAGAAAAGGGAAGCGAGGGCAGAAATGAACTATTGGGACTTCATCAAGATCAAAAGCTTTTGCACAGCAAAGGAAACAGTCAACAAAACCAAAAGACAACTGACAGAATGGGAGAAGATATTTGCAAATGACATATCAGATAAAGGGCTCGTATCCAAAAATCTATAAAGAACTTACCAAACTCAACATCCTAAGAACAAATAATACAGTCAAGAAATGGGCAGAAGACATGAACAGACATTACTGCAAAGAAGACATCCAAATGGCCAAAAGACATGTAAAAAAGTGCTCAACATCACTCCGCATCAGGGAAATACAAATCAAAACCACAGTGGGATACCACCTCACATCAGTCAGAATGGCTAAAATTAACAAGTCAGGAAATGACAGATGTTGGCGAGGATGTGGAAAAAGGGGAACCCTCCTACACTGCTGGTGGGAATGCAAGCTGGTGCAGCCACTTTGGAAAACAGTATGGAGGTTCCTCAAAAAGTTGAAAATAGAGCTACCCTATGACCCAGCAATCACACTACTATCTTTTACCCTAAAGATACAAATGTAGTGATTTGAAGGGGCACATGCACCCAAATGTTTATAGCAGCAATGTCCACAATAGCCAAAATATGGAAAGAGCCTTGATGTCCATCAACAGATGAATGAATAAAGATGTGGTATATATCTACAATGGAATACTATACAGCCATCAAAACCCCAAAATCTTGCCATTTGCAACCACGTGGATGGAACTAGAGGGTATTATGCTAAGTGAAATAAGTCAATCAGAGAAAGACAATTATCATATGATCTCTCTGATATGAGGAATTTGAGAGGCAGGGCGGGGGCGGGTCACAGGGGGTAGGGAGGGAAAAAATGAAACAAGAGGGGATTGGGAGAGAGACAAACCATAAGAGACTCTTAATCTAATGAAACAAACTGAGGGTTGCTGGGGGTGGGGAGGTAGGGATAGGGTGGCTGGGTTATGGACATTGGGGAGGGTTTGTGCTATGGTGAGTGCTGTGAAATGTCTAAGCCTGATGATTCACAGACCTGTACCCCTGGGGCAAATAATACATTATATGTTAATAAAAAAACTATAAAACCTAAAAAAAAAGAATGTGAATGTTAGGCAATATTACAGTTATCCTTTGTCATAACAGAGATGTAACCACTTAGCAAATTTATACTAGAAAACATTTCAGAGGCTGATGAGTTTAGAAGGGTTTGGCTTAGGAATCATGTTTTTAAGTCTACCTGTTAGGTAGAGAAATCATAGTAAGTATAAAAAAGGAAATTTGCAAGCTCACTCCTCTGTGAGAAGTCTTCAACTTACATTTTGATTATGCTGCTTTGAGCTAGTTAGATGATCACAGCAAATAGGTAAAGCTCAAGACAAAGATAAGGACACATTCCTCTTTTTAAAAGAATCTTTTAAAAAATTATAAAAAGTTAACTTGAAACGGATCATGGACTTGAATGCAAAATGTAAAACTATGAAACTTCTAGAAGGAAACGTAGGATAGAGTCTTCAAGACCTGGGGCTAGATATGATCCTAAAGTTCTTAGATTTGGCACTAAAAGTATCACACACACACATACTGGACTACATCAAAATTAAAAACTTTAACTCTGCAAAAGACCCTGTAAAGAAGATGAAAAGGTAAGCTGCAGGTTGCACTTAACATTTGCACACCATGTAAAGGTGTAAGGCACAGGGCTTGTATCCAGAATATATAAAGAATCCTTACATCTCAACAGTAGGAACAAACAAGTAAACAAACAATTAGAAAATGGGCAAAAGAGTTGAATAGATATTTCACCAAACAGGATATACAGATTGCAAATAAGCACATGAAAAGATGTTCATCATGATTAGCCATCAGATAAATGCAAATTACACCAACAATGAAATACCACTTCACACCTACCACAGTGGCCAAAATAAAAAAAATAGCGATAACACCAAATACTGGCAAACATGTGGGGAAACTGGATTGTTTATAAATTGCTGGTGGGAATGTAAAATGGTAAGGCACTCTGGAAAATAGTTTGGTAGTTTCTTAAAAACTAAGTATGTCTTACTGTATGATCCAGCAATTGCACACTTGGATATTCAACCTAGAGAAATGAAAGCTTATATTCACATAAAAACCTGTGCATGAATATTCATAGCAGTTTTATTCATAACAACCAAAATTTGAAAACAACCCAAATGTCCTTCAGTGGGTAACTGATTAAGTAAGCTGTGGCCTATCTGTACCATGGAATACTACTCAGAAATAAAAAGGAACCAACAGGTTGGACACACACAATAACTTGGATAGAGTTATACTTTTATTACTCATGTGGAGTGAAAAAAAATTCTCAAAAAGTTACAACTGTGCAAGTCTATTTATACAGCATTATTGAAATAAAATGGTAGGGATGAAGAACAGATTAGTGATTGTCAGAGCTTAATGACCTCATGCTACAAAGGAGATTGCATAAGGAAGACTTAGGATAGGAAATCATTGTGCATCTTGATTGTGGCAGAGGATCTATACATTGAATACACATGAATTCATCTATCTGTACATATGAAATTGCACAAAAAGACACACACACACTCAAATGAGTGCACGCAACACTGTGGAAATATAAATAAGCTCTGTGGATTGTACTAATATTAATTTCCTGGTTTAGATATTGTTGGAGCAGACCCAATGAAGAGTACATGTGACTTCCCTGTAGGTTTTTTGAAGCATCCATGAATCTATAATCATTTAAAATTTAAAATATTTTTAAAATTATTTATTTATTTATTTATTTATATTACACAAACAGGGGGAGGGGCAGAAGGAGGGAGAGAGAGAATATCAAGCAGACTCCCTGCTGAGCCCAGAGCCTGATGCAGGGCTCCATCCCATGGCCCTGAGATTATGACCTGAGCCAAAACCAAGAGTTGGGTGCTTAACCAACTGAGCCACCCAGGCACCCCCAAAATTTAAAATATATTTTTTTAAAGATTTTATTTATTTATTTGACACAGAGAGAGAGAAATCACAAGTAGTCAGAGAGGCAGGCAGAGAGAGAGGGGGAAGCAGGCTCCCTGCCGAGCAGAGAGCCCCATACGGGACTCCATCCCAGGTCCCTGAGATCATGACCTGAGCCGAAGGCAGAGGCTTTAACCCACTGAGCCACCCAGGCGCCTCTAAAATATTTTTAAAAATTTAACAAAATTCTCATCAAACTCCCCGGTTCTTGTAGTTCCAATCCTCCACAGAGTTTCTGCGCTAATCTTGCAGTTATCTCTTCTACACATCTTCAGTGACAGAGAAAAACTGCCTTTTAAATATGATTTGTAAGAGTCAGAATTTGCTACATTTGGCTAGAATAAATCATATCAGTCGATGATAAATTGTATACAAGTTAGTGCAATGATTTTTAGATCACTAAGAAATTATCTAAGTCTCAAAGAAAACGCCAAAAAACAACGAACATTGTACTATTAGTACTACAAATTCTGTGTAGCTCATATTTTCTGATTATTGAGTGAGAGGACGGATGGAGTGACATCAAAGCAGTGCATCTGAGTTGATTTTTTTTTTCTGGGGTGCAAAGCATGCTATTTGGACAAGTCTGAAGAGAACTCATACAAATGGTGGTTACCTCAACAAGATAACACATCTTCAATGATAAAATCCAATGACGTGTCATAGAATCAAACAATTAGGCAATACTAACTTTGCCATAGAAATCCTAGCCTAATGCTACTAATTTCAATATTAGTATTGAAATATTAGTTACCCTCTAAATTCAATAGCTCTTATTTTTTATGGTAATGTGAAACTGTCTAGAACCCGATTGCTTTGAAATTTTTACATATTTATTTAAAATCAGATGTTCTGCTTCTAAAACTCAAGGGAAGATGAAATGTGCAGAAAATCAGAATCAAGTTTGAGACAGAAGAATAATGGGAGTGGGGTGGACCCAAAACTCTGTTATCAATCAAATATTATAAAGTTGGAATAATTAAAAATAGTTAGTACTAGCAAATGTAGAACTAGAGAGACTACGGAAGAGAAAAGAGAAGACAAAAATAGAAACAAATTACAAATAGGAAATTACTATACCACAAGAGTAATGCTTATCAGGTAGAAAAATATGGAGCAGCAGATAATTTTAGGGCAGTTGACTAGCCACTTGAAAAAAAATTGGCCCCTAAACTTACTCCTTAGATCAAAGTAATTCCACATGGTCGACTGAAAATACTAAATTTTAAACATAATAGGAAATTTCAGGACTTTTTAAAAACAGTCTTGGTGTGAATCAAGACTTTTTAAGCATGCCTCAAATTTCAAATTTCAGGCAAAATAAACAATAAATAAGAGCATATCAAAGCAAACATTTCTACATGGCAAAAACTTCATCAAAAAGCTAAAATCAAATGCCAAAATGGAATAAAAAGATTCAAAAACAGAGAAAATATGACTTTACTATATAAAGAGCTTCTTAAAATCAATTAACTCTGGAGATAACTTTGGAGAGTAGATTAACTCTCCAAAAGAAAATTGCACCAATAATAGCTACTATTAATCAGGTATATTTACTATGTCCTAGCCATTTTTCTAATTGCATATAACTATATAAATATATATGTAATCTATGTCAATACATATTTCAAATGATACAGCAATTCTAGAAGGTATGTATGATTCTTTCTCCACTATTCAGAAAAGCAAGGAAAAGCATGCTCTCAACTGAGCAGGGAGCCCAACACAGGACTCGATCCCAGGACCGCGGGATCATGACTTGAGCTGAAGGCAGATGCCCTCACCCAGGTGCCCCAGGAATACTTAACTTTTACCGTATATCATTTATTTATGTAAAATATTTGTGATTTGCATGGATAATAGTTACCCTCCCCCAACACAGTGGTGACTTTCTGATCCCTTTGAGACCTAGAAATGGAGAAGTCTTTTTTCCCTCTGTTATGCTCTTCCCTCCCTCCTATAACTCTCAAGTTTGTGACCCTGAGTTTTGGTCACACCTGGTCCCTATAACCAGGCATAAAATTATTTGAAGAAATGGATTTCTTATATTCCCTATTTCTAGTCAATGCAGTTTCCAGACATACCCACACTCTATTTGATCAAAAAGGGATCTCTTTGAACTCAAGTCCTTTTAAAGGTGTCACCTGCTGAGATTCTTGTGTATTATACAGAGAAACACAATCCTTTACACCTACACTTGGGTCCAACTCTTTTATAACTTCTGGTAGCAGTTTAAAGGCCATTCAAGGAACAATGAAATAATTAAAAGTGTAAATACAAGAAGGCTTTTCTGACTATGACTTTGAACCTCATAGACAGTATGCTCACCAAAAGCAAAATGTCCTTCCCTCAGTCTTTTCTTCGTGGGCTGCATGAAGTGGGTACTATGAGATTGTGTTGATGACCGGGAGGTGGCAGTGGTTCCATTCCTCTCCTTCCTTGAATTCTTTAAACATCAAAAGCATGAAAGTTACTTATGATTGGCTGAGTCACTAACAGAAAGTCTCTCTCTCCTGTCAGAGAACAAGAGCCAAGCCCCAGAGACAGCACCTCAGAGAAGATGTGGAATTGTTACAAATTGTACCAAGACTCAGACATCAGGATGGGGAACATGCTGGAATGTGCATTCATAGTTTTGTGGCTTCAGCTGGGCTGTAAGTTGGAGATTACAGAGAGGAAAACCACCAAGAACACATTTATCCAAAGCTGGGGAGAAGAGATAGGGGTTCCGTGTCAGCTCACCCAGGGTTTTTTTCTTGTCGAAATTTTTCAAAACTGCCGTACCAAAGACTTTCTATCATTTCTGATTTTGTTTTCCTGAACAGGGTTGAGTGGAGAAGACCGGGTGGAGCAGAGTCCTCAGACCCTGAGACTTCAGGAGGGAGACAGTGTCAGCCTCAACTGCAGTTACACGGTCAGCTACTTTAATGGGCTACAGTGGTATAAGCAGGATCCTGGGAAAGGCCCAGAAGTCCTCTTCCTCCTATATTCAGTTGGTGATGAGAAACAGAAAGAAAGACTAAGAGCCACGCTATTAAAGGAGGGAAGTTCTCTGCACATTGAAGCTTCTAAACCTGAAGACTCAGCCACTTACCTTTGTGCTGTGAGACACAGTGCTCCCAGGCAGCCCCAGCCTATACCAAAACCCTACAGTTATGCTCTGGTATAAGGGCATCTCTGCTGTTTCTCCTCAAAGAAGTACTTACTTAGCATTCAGAGCCTCCTATGAAGAACGAAGTGGTCCTATGGAGAACGAAGTCTTGTGACACAGCTAGATAGCACAGATTACTGTTCCTTCTGTTCGGATAGCCCCCTTTGTGTGTTCGTGCGTCAGTCGGCTCTTTGTAACAGCCCAGGGCTTCCCTCACATGGATACAGAAGGGATGGCTGTGCGATGGACAGCCTTGGTTTCTTGCTTTGGGTCACTTAAAAAGAGACTACCCAGGAATACACAGTCTTCCCAGAAATGTTTTTCAAGAAGTGTTTTACATTCCTTTATAATAATCTGGTCACATCTTTATTAAGTGAATCTTTCCCATTTTAATATAATCTTCTTGAAGCCCACGTCTTCACCAGCCACATATCTACATTTCTCTCCTCCTTAATCACAAAATTAATGGAAAGAATTGTCTGTACTCACTGTGTCCATTTCCTCAACCCCCAATCTTCACCCCCACCAGAATCTGGCCTTTGTTAGTGTTTGTCACTCCAACAAAATCTTTAGCTTTCACTCCCATGACTTTGGTGTTGTTAAAACCAATGGTTGGTTGCTTTATCTAGTCCTCATTTTGTCTGAAATTCTCAGCAGTCTCTCTTCCCTTCTTTTTAAAACTAAGTATTCTTGGGGCACCTGGGTGGCTCAGTCATTAAGCGTCTGCCTTCGGCCCAGGTCATGATCCCAGGTTCCTGGGATCAAGCCCTGCATCGGGCTTCCTGGTCAGTGGGAAGTCTGCTTCTCCTTCTCCCACTTCTCCTGCTTGTGTTTCCTCTCTTGCTGTGTCTCTCTCTGTCAAATAAATAAATAAAATCTTAAAAAAAAAACACCTAAGTGTTCTTTTTTTTTTAAACCAAGATCATACTTTATATATTTACAAAATCAAATAGCACCCTTTTTTGGACCTCACTCCTCCACATACTCCAGTTCTCTCCCTGATGGAAATGCTTTTAATTCTCAAGTGGTGGCAGTGATATTTACTTCAATATTTTTAAACGCTGTTTCTTTGAGGTACCTGGGTGGCTTAGTCAGTTAAGCATCTGACTCTTGGTTTACGCTCAGGTCATGATCTCAGGGTCCTGAGATCAAGCCCCACATGGGGCTCTCTGCTCAGCAGAGTCTGCTTCCCCCCCTCTCTCACCCTCTGCCCCTTCCCCATTCATGCACATTCTTGCTCTCCCTCTCCCTCCACATTCTCGCTCTCTCTCTCAAATAAATAAATAAATCTTAAAAAAAAACACAAAATGCTGTTTGTTTTCTTTCTCTCTTTTTTGTAATTGAGTTACAACACATATAATCAAGTGCACAAAACTTAAACCTACAGCTCAATGAAACGTCACACTTCTTTAGAGCTATGTAATACCATCCAGATCTACATAGTGAATATTTCTGTTGCTCTAGAAGATTTTCACGTGCCCCTTCCAATTCAACAGCCCTTCTTTCCACTCTCCATCCTGAATAACCACTGTTCTGACCTCTGTCATCTATTCTGGAACTTCACACCCTTAGAATTGTGCAGGATGGTGCAGTATGTATTCTCATATCTGATTTCTTTCACTCAACATAGTATCTTTGCAGTTCATTGATGTTGCCCTGTTTGTTCTTCCTTATTGATGTGTAGAGTTTCTTTGTATGAATAAACAACAATTTATTTATCCATTCTCCTTGAAATAGATGTTTGGGTTATTTGGATTGTTTACAGTTTGTTGCCATTATGAAAAAGTCTACTTTTTGGTGGACATATAAACTCATAATTTTTGGATAATTCCACTGGAATGGATTTACTGGGTCATAGAGTAGGCATATATTTAGCTTTAGTGCCTGTTGGCAAACATTCTTCCAAAGCATTGAATCAACATATGAAAGTTCCATTTACTCCATATTCTCCCCAAAAAGTGGTATGAGTTTTCATTTTGTTTTTAATTTAAGCCATTCTGGTGATGTATAGTGGTATCCATAAAATTGTGGTTTTAGTTTGATTTTCCTAAGGAATAATGATGCTGAGCACCTTTTTACACACTCATTGGCCATCTGGATATTCTTTTGTGACCAGTATCCATTCAAGTCTTTTGCCCATTTGTATGTTTATTATCCACATGCATACATTCTTTATATTTTCTGGCTATGGGCTCCTGTTAAAATTTTGTACTGTGAATTCTCTCCTAATCCACTGCTTGGCTATTTACTTCCATAATGATATCCTTTGATATACAGAAATTCCTAATTCTAATAAAGCGTGTCTAATCATTTTTTCCTATATTGGTTAATATTTTTGTGTGTGTTCTGTTGAAAAATCTTTGCCTACTTCAAGGCACAGGTAGACATGTTTTTTCATTTAGGTCCATATTCTACTTCACGCCAATATTTGTGATAATATGCAATAGGTGTCAAGGTTCCAATTGCTTCATAACTATTAAGGGAAAAGATCATCCTTTCTCTCCTGGAATTTCAGTGGCATTTTTGTCACATGTCAAGTGACCATACATATGTAGGACTGTTCCTGCACTATATTCATTCCATCTGCAGAACAATGTGTTTGTTAATATAGTTTTATAATAAGATTTGAAACTCATTGTGTTTTTCCTTCATCTTTGTTCTTCTCCATATTATTTTATCTATTCTACGTCCCTTGCAATTCCACACAAATTTTAGAATCGATTCCTAAATTCTAAATCTTTTTCAATTTTCACAAGATTTCTGTTGCAATTTTTATTGATTTTGCATTAAATCTATGAGATCATTTTGGGGAGAAATGATATCTTAGCCACATTGAGTTTCATGTCGTAAATATAGATTATTTAGGTCATCTTCCATTTCTCTAAGCAATATTTTTTTTGGTTTTGTTTAAATTCAACCAATTAACATGTAGAGTATTACTCGTTTCAGAGGTAGAGTTCAGTGTTTCATCAGTTCCATAAAATGCCCAGTGCTCATTCCATCAGGAAATGGATTTAATTTTTAAGATAGTGATTGTACACTTCCTATGTTGGATTTACACCCATGGAGAGAGATCCCAAGCAATTTTTAAAATGTTATAGTTCTTTTAATAATTTCTAGTAAAGACCACAAGATGACTTATAACTATTTCATGACCATGTTTAATCTTCTGCCATATCCTTATAGTCAGGCTTTCCCTTTCTAATATTTATGGTGAATTTTGGTTAGTGTGAGATCTATTATTTAATTTTGTCTCCCAAACTTACCCAATATTAATGGAACAGTCTTAGTGTTCCTAATATTATTGGAATATATAAGCTATTTTATTTGTATATTTATAATCTGTATCATATTTATATATCCATATATTTATATAATGTATAATTATGGGATATATATTATATAATATATAATTATGAGATATATTTATATACTATGCAATGTATGATTATGGGACTATATGTGTATATATTTTCATGTTGTCTTTTGAAGAATTAGAAATCTTTATTTAGAATCATCTAGCGGTGCCTGGCTGGTTAAACCTTGGACTCTTGTTTTAGGCTTAAGTCATGATCTCAACATGATGAGATAAAACCCCACACAGGGTTCCGCTTAGTGCAGAATCTGCTTGATATTCTCTCCCTCCTTCTCCCTCTGCCCTTCCCCCTTTCCCTCTGCCCCTCCCCCTGCTTGCACTCTCTCTCTCTCTCTAAAATAAATAAATAAAATCTTTTAAAAAATAAAATAAAGAATCTTCTATAGAATTAAATATTCTTTTTCCAGTTAGATGAATAGGATGTACTGGAGGGCATTTTCCATTGTCACAAATTTGGCAACTAGGACCCAAAACTAGGGACCAAGAAGGCTTAAGCATTCACCATTTTCCAATAAGAAAGTCTCACAGCCAGACACTACCTCTAGGATTTATGAAGAAGTGAGTGAATAGGCTCTATATCCCCCAACCTCCAATCTTTACCCCCTTAAGCTGATGTGAGGAATGGAAGGAACCAAGAGGAAAAATTAAGTGTTCAAAGCCACTTGAGAAGTCAATACCCCCACCAAAATGACTGAAAGACACAGTTACCTGAATAAAAAGGAAAATTGCGTGACATTCTCTCTTTGGGTATCTGCTTCTGAAGAAGATTGTGATCTATGTTTACACCTGCTTAACAGAAGACGAGGAAATTGGAGAAAGATGGTGGAGTGGGGGAGGGGTAGGAACCTGGTTGCCTGGGTTTCTCCATTAGGCATGGTGAGGAAGAGCGAGGGTTCTCCTGGGCAAGTGGTGCCTTTGAAGGCAGCAGGGCCTGCACTGTCCTGCCAGTGCTCTAGGCAGAAGAGAAGAGAGCGAGAAGCTGAGGAGAATGCCTCTGAGGGGGACCCTCTGGGAGGAGACTATGGGGGAGGGGAGAACCCAGGCTTGAGGAGGCCCCTCCGGATCCCCCGGTGCTCTCTCATGGGGATGCCCACCTCACAGAGGCCATCTAGAAAAAAGGAGAAGGAAGTGAACAGAGCAGCCAGAGTGACCTCACTGTAGCCAGAGGTCAAGACTTAAGTTCAGAGAGCAAAGGAGAGATGGCTATCTATGGAAGATATAAACAGGGCTGCACTGAGATTTTTTTTTAATAACTGAAAATGCCCAGAGGTTTTGCCGTTTTCTTTCCAGGATGTCTTTAAGAGAATGAGGCCCAGTGTCCCTCCAAAGCACCCATCAATACTTCAAGCCTCTTCACTTGTCTTTGATACTCTTTCCTCTCCCCTTAGAAAATGTTTGCTCCACCTACAAAATGTTGATTTTGTCTTGGTTAAGTAAACTTGCATTATATCATCATAACATCTCCTAAATCTACAGTTGTTTCAGATCCTTTCATTTGCCTGTAGGGCTGAAACTTTTGCAATAAAATGGCAAGCAAGGCATCTGTATTTTCTCTTTCCAGCTGTGTGTCTTGTCCTTGAAGTGATGAGCTGACAGTTACCCCACTGTCTGAAAGAAAGAAAGATCACGTGGTTTTTTTAACAATGAAAAAAAAGGAAAAGCTCTTAATATTCCAAAAACTGTCCTATCCCACGGGGTGATTATTCTGAAACCACAAATGACCAAAATTGAAGTCCTTTCTTTAACATCATGAACACATTTCTGCGATTCCCCTCCATGTCTATGAAGCACCTTTACTAAAGCAGGTTGTTGGACGCGCCCAGGGTGGGAAGGAAGGCCTTCGTGTGTTTAGTCACAAGAGGGGGATGGATGCTCTGTTGTCAATAGCATCCCTGATCCGTTAGGGGAGAGAGTGTTTGGCTGGCATTCAATATTGAGGTTGTGCAGAACTGTGACAAATGATATATTTTATTCTCTTCATTATAAGCAAAACAGTCTATGCACGGCTTCCAACATTCAGTGATTCCTGGCCTTGTCCCAATCCATTATGAAAGGTTTTCTTTCCACTTAAAATAGGATGACAGAGGAAGACGGGAAGTGGCTATGCCGTTTTCAAGCATAAATGATCTATTTTTGTCATTTTTTTTGTACTGATAGAGAAAAGTAGAATTTTGGGGGGAGCAGGAAGGAAATTATTTTACTCAACCTATTTCAGTTCTCTTAAATTTGGGAAGATAACAGGAAAAAGTTTTCAAGGTCACTCTCTCCTTTCTTACAGAGCCTTTCCTCTCCTCCTTCCTTTCTGTCCTCCTCTGTAGGTGAACTGTGTGTGACCATGAAACACACACACAGAGGATGGGGAAGGTGGGTTTTGAGCAGGGTTTGTGGAATATCAAAGGGGGTGCCGTTCCAGATCTCTTGTTTTCTTTATACCAACATGTGAAGGCCCTAAATGCCCTCCTACAGATACATGATCCCTGGAGGTATTTTAGGGGACCAGAGAATCAGACAACCTGGCTTCTAGATCAGGCTCTGAACTTCACCTTCCCAGTCACTTTGAGCACATCGCTTTCTGCACCTGAGTCCAGCATCTGAGTGTTGGTTCTTGCCATTTATATGGGCTTTCTTGGTCCTCTCATGTATGTTACTTGGTGGTTTTCCTGAACATAAAGAAAAATCGTTTGGGCTCCCAGACCATCAGGTTATTGATAAGATATAGTCTTTCTCTTGGGTTGTGAAAAAGCAGTAAGAAAAGGATTCTGGGTGGATGCTGTCCTTATTTTCCTCTTTGAGAGTCATCCTCTTAGAGTTTAAAATTCATAAATGCCCTCAAGAGAACCCCTGGGTTGAGAGTGGATGCCTTTGTCATGTTGTTACCTGGCTCCAGGGACATCATAAACCAGGGAGGTGTGTCAACCAAGAAGCTACTATCTCACCATCTGACTAGAGGCCTGGAATTCCTCAGTGTGACAGCCGCCAAGCAAGGCATTGCAGTGACTCAGCTGGTGTGTCTGTTCTCTTACCTCTTACCTGATGGATGAGAAATGATACAAAGGGACTTTTCAAGAAACTGTGAGCTGAGGAAAGCCAGCACTTCAGGGCTGAAGTTGCAAGAGGATGGAAGTAGTTCTAAGAATCTAAAGAAAGCAACTGCAACTAGATGGTAAAAACTTAGATTTCTTTTCTGATATAAGCATTTATACTCTATGTTTTTCTCTATGCATGGATATTTGGCAATCCACACATTTGGCATTTAAAACTTTGTTGTCATTTGGGAGGAAGAGGAGAGAAAAGCATTTCTCTGGCAATGCTGGGGTGGGTCCTCAGATGGCAGTGTTTTCATTTCTACCTCCTAGTCTTTGCAGGTGAGTATGGGGGTGGGGTGAGTGCAGGTGTGTGGGCGTTTGACCTTTCTCTGATTGGCTGGGCTGGTGCTGTTTCCTATAGATGTTTGAACATATGTGGTAGCAAAGCAGACTTGTCAATATTCCAGACACAAGAACAAGTTCTCAGTGACTCTCAGTGGCAGAAAGAATGGACAAATCCCTGGGCTTGCTCATCCTTTGGTTACAACTAGACTGTGAGTTAAAGGGATTTGGAAATGGGTAAAGAACAGACAGAACTCAGGGCATTTCTACTGGGGGAAGAGAAAGAAAGATAAGGACTTGTACCCAGTGTGATGTTTTGCATAGACTGAAAGAGCAAAATCAAAAGTAATTTCCAAACAAGAGTTAGCCACTAACCAGTCCCTCTGTCTGTGTTCTCTTTCTGGGCAGGGGTGAGCAGTAAACAGGAGGTGAAGCAGAATCCCGAGGCTCTGAATATCCGAGAGCGGGACAGCGCGGTTCTCGGCTGCAATTACACGGATGGCAATCCTTATTCCCTCCAGTGGTTTAGGCAGGACCCCGGGAAAGGGCTCACATTCCTGCTGATGATTCTGTCAAATCAGAAGGAACAAACAAGTGGAAGAATTAAAGTCTCATTGGATACGTCGGCAAGACAGAGCACTTTATACATTGCAGCTTCTCAGCCCAGCGACTCAGCCACCTACCTTTGTGCAGTGAGGCACAGTGCCCAACAGGCTCCCGTCACCAGTACCCAAACTCTGCAGCTGGGGCTCCAGCCATGCGTTCTGTCTTGAAGCGGAGGAGCCATTCTCCAGTGAGGGTTTTTCTAATTTGACTCTCTCCCCAGACAGAAGCAATTAAATATGTAAAACCTCATCTATATATGTCCTATGCATATACACATATACATACACATATGTATCTGAAGTTAAAATTGACCTTTCGTTTTTTTATCAGCTTCACTTTAAATAATAGCTTTACTGAGATTAATTCACATGCCATACAATTCACTCTTTTAAAATGAACCATGAAGGGGCGCCTGGTTGGCTCAGATGGTTAAGTGACTGCCTTCGGCTCAGGTCATGATCTCGGGATCCTGGGATCAAGTCCTGCGTTTGGCTCCCTGCTCAGTGGGGAGCCTGCTTCTCTCTCTTCTGCTCTCCCTGCTTGTGTTCTCTCTCTCCCTCTGTCAAATAAATAAATAAAATCTTAAAAAAAAATAAAAAGAACCAATAAGTGGCATCTAGTACATTCACAGTGTTGTGTAATCACCACCTCTACCTAGGTTTAAAACCTTGTCATCAGCCCAAAAGGAAACCACACACCCAGTAAGCGGTTACTCACCCTTCTCCCCTTCCCCCACCCGCGGCAACCTGATTTCTGTCTCTATGGGTTTACCTGTTCTGTTCATTTCATATAAATGGAATCATACTGCCTTTTGGGTATGGCTTCTTTCACTTCGCATGCTGTTTTGGAGGTCCATCCAGCTCAGGACCAGGGGGAGAAAGGCAGATATTCACCACTACCCAATCTCACAGAATCCCCTACTTCTAGTTAGGCTGCTACATCTTCTCCATTTTTTCCTTGTTTTGCTAGAATTTTGTCAGTTTTACTGAACTTTTTAAAGAAACAACTCTTTGTTTTATTTCCTTACTCCTCTTTGTTTTATTATTTCCTTCCTTACACTTGTTTTGGATTGATTGTTGCTTTGTTTTTCTGGGTTTTTGAGGCAAGCCCTTAGATGATTGATTTGAGACTTTTATTCTTTTCTAATATTTGAGTTTAGTGTTATAAATTTCCCTCTCAGCACTACTTTGGCTATGTCCCACAAATTGGGATATATTGTATTTTCATTTCCATTCAGTTCAATATACATTCGATTTCCTTTGAGACATTCTTTGTGACCCTTAGATTAAGAAGTGTGTTCTTTAGTTGTTAAGTATTTGGAGATTTTCTTGTTACCTTTGTTACTTATTTATAGCTTTATTGTGGTCAGAGAACACACTCTTTGTGATTTTAATTCTTTTACATTATGCTTATTGAAGTTTGCTTTATGGCTCAAGATGTGGTCTTACTTGGTATGTATTTCATGGGGACCTGAAACCAGTATGTGTTCTGCTGTCATTGGATAGGGTGTTGATGGTTAGAGCTGGCTATTAGATCCTGATAATTTGTGGTGGTGTTGAGTTCTTCTATATCCTTGCTGATTTTCTGGCTAGTTGTTCTCTCTTGTGGAGAGAGGGGTATTGAAGTCTCTAACTATAATTCTAGATTTGTCTATTTTTCCCTTTAGTCCTGTCAATTTTGTTCCACTTATTTTTCAGCTCTGTTGGTGGGTTCATACACATTTAGGATTGCTATGTTTTCTTGGGAATTTATCTTTTTTTATCAGCATGGAAGTTTCCTCTCTGTTCCTGGTAATTTTCTTTATTTAGAAGTCTATCTACTTTATCTGATATTAATATAGCCATTACTCCTCTCCTTTGATTAGTGATCACATGATATAACTTTTTCCACCCTTTTACTTTCAACATACCTGTTATTTAAAATGAATTTCCTGCAGACAGTTATAATTAGGTTATGTTTTTAATTCACTTTTTATTTTAACTATCTTTTCATTAGTATATGCAGGACAGTTTCTATATCTTCATTGATGCATTTATATAATTTGCATTTAATGTCATTGATATTTTATGGCTTAATCTGCCATTTTATTTATCTACTTTTTTGTTCTCATTGTTTTTTGTTTTCCTGTGTTCTTTCTTTTGAATTTCTGTGAGTTATTTGGCATTTTTAGAATTTAATTTTAATTTATCTGCAGTGTTTTAGATGTATCTTCCTGCATAGTTTTTTAATGGTTGCTCTAGGTACTACATTATATATACATAACTCACTCTCCTAGTGGTGTCATTTCACAAATTTGAATGAAATCTAAAAACACTGTCTCCTTTTTACACCCATTTATCCTCCTTCATAGTATAATTTTCTTTAATATTTCTTCTATATATACTTAGAATATCATTAGACATTGATATAATTTTTGCTTAATCCATTAAACATAATTTAGGAAACTCAAGAGGAAAAGGAAAACCTAATGTATTTATCCATATTTTTGTTTACGGTGCTCCTTCTTCCTTCCTGATGCTCCAAGACTCCTTCTTTCACCATTTTTTTCTGTTCTGGATTGACAGCTCTTCTCTTTCAGCAATTGGCTTCCTTGGTTTCTGTTGAGAAATCCACTGTCTTTGGAATTGTTTTTCCCTTGGGTAAGCTGTCATTTTTCTCTAGCTGCTTTCAAAATTTCTTCCTTCCTTCCTTTTTCTTTCTTTCTTTCTTTCTTTCTTTCTTTCTTTCTTTCTTTCTTTCTTTCTTTCTTTCTTTCTTTCTTTCTCTCCCTCTCTCTTTCTTGTCTTTCTTTCTTTTCAGATTTTACTGTGATGTGTTTGGACATGAATTTCTTTGTTTTCTGATTACTGTGTTTTAGCCTCTTGAATCTGTAAGTTTATGTTTTTTAAGAAGTTTGTAAGTTTTCAGTCATTACTTCCTTGAGTGTTTTCAGCCCTACTCTTTCTTTTCTTTCTTCCTGGGATTCTAATAATTCAGTTATTGGACCTTTTGGCCTAGTCCTACAGGTCTCTGAGGCTCTCATCACTTTTTTTCAGTCTGTTTTTCTCTGTTGCTCAAATGGGCAGTTTCTATAGTTTTATCTTCTTGTTCACTGATTCTCTTTTCTGACCTATCCATTCTGCTGCAGTGCTCTTCTGCTGAGTTTTTTATTTTGCTTTTTATTTTCAGTTCTAAAACTTCCATTTAGTTCCTCCTTATATTTCTTTGCTGAGTCTTTCTTTAAAAAAAAAAGAAAAGATTTTATTTATTTTATTAGAGGAGAGAGAGATCACAAGCGGGGGGGAGGTGGTATAGGGAGAAGCAGTCTCCTGCTGAGCAGGGAGCCCAATATAGGACTCGATCTCAGGACCCCAGGATCAGAACTCAAGCAGAAGTCAGACATCCAACTGACTGAACAGCCCAGGTGCCCTCTTTTTTTTTTAATTTATTTTGAACATGTTTATTGTTGCTTGTTAAAGTACTTTTTGTGGTGGTTGTTTTAAAACCTTTGTCAGATAAGTCTCACTTCTGTTAGAATGAGTTAGGTGTTGGTGTTGGTTGTATTTTCTTGTTCAAGTTGAAATTTTCCTTGTTCCTTCTATGATGAGTGATTTTTAGTTGCAGCCAGGTTATTTTGAGTATTATGTTGAAAGACTGTGGAGCTTATTGAAACCTTTTGTTTCAGATGGATTTTTCTAACATCACTCTGTCAGGGGAAGAGGAAGTTCAACCTCATTATTGCCAGGTAGAAGTAGAAATTTACGTTCACCATTCAGCCTTCTTGACACCCAAGAAAGACAGTGCATCTCATTACTGCTGGGTAGGAGTTGGACGTCCAACTCCCCATATGGTCTCCACTGACACTGTGGAGGTGGCCTTGTCACTATTGGGCAATAGTGAAAGTCCTGGCCTGTACTAGTCTCTATTGGACCATTTCCGTGGGGAAAGGGAAAAGCACTTCATTGCTCCCGGTGACAGTGGAAGTCTAGACTCCCCACAGAGTCTCCACTCACGTAAAGAACAGAGTAAAGCTCATTACCAGAAGGCAGGAATTAAAGTTCCCATTCTCTATTTGTCCTTCTCTGACACTATATCAGTAGAGGTACTAAAGGTGCCTCTTTATGTTTGCAAAGCAAAAGTCTAGGCTCCCCACTTGGTATTTGATTGTGATGGTGTGCATGGGGTCACAGTTTTTTCTGTGGTGTTTGGTTGGAATACAATGGTTATTGTCTAAACATTTTCTGTCTTGTTAAACAAAACCCTTTTCTGGTCTGTTGACTAGAAGAAGCAGGCTTTTTTGAAGGGTCTTTTAAAGTAATATTCTCTGTAATATTTAGATTTTTCACCTGGAAGAACCATGATGTTTCTTTTAGGGTGCTGAGAATTTGCCCTGGTTTGCAATGGAATGATCATCAGTATGCATGAAGCTAAGGTCTGTGGCCTATGTAGTAGAAGGCATCTGTTTTACCAGCTAGGATTCATCCTACTTTTTTTTTTTTTTAGTAATTATACCTCATATTTGCTTTGAGGCACAACTCCTCTTCCACTTTAAGTATACATGGTTTAGGTGAGGTACTAATATTGGTTCTAGTGATGGAGTCTAGGCTGATCAGTGGACTGAGTCCCTCTTGACCAGGTTTCCCAACCTTGGGACCCCATTGGAACAACCTTGGGGCTTAAAAGAGCACTAATACCTGGGTCCATCTCAGGCAATTAAATCAGGCCTCCTTGGGTGGTTCCCAAACACTGAAGCATTGTGTTTCTCTCTCTCTCTCTCCCTTTTTTTTTTTTCAGTTGTCCCAGATTCTTATGTGCAACAATGACGACAGCTGGCTCCAGATACAGTTACTGGTGTAGGTGGAGGCATGTGGCTCAAGTCTTGATAATTAGTACAATTCCATATAGACAGTGACTGTTTCAAGGGTGAGATCTGCTTTGAGGGCTTTTTTTTTTTTTAAGATTTTTATTTGTTGGGCCCCTGGGTGGCTCAGTCTGTTAAGCGTCTGCCTTCACCTTAGGTCATGATCCCAGGGTCCTGGGATCAAGTCCTCCATTGGGCCCCCTGCTTGGTGGGGAGTCTGTTTCTCCTTCTCCCTCTGTCTGCCACTCCCCCTGCTTGTGTTCTCTCTCTCTCTCTGACAAATAATAAATAAAATCTTTTTTTAAAAATTCAAGATCTGGGTGATCTTCTGCGGTGTCCATTTATACTACTCTTCTTTGATTATTCTACATTGTGAGCCTTCCTTCTGCTATAGGCCCTCTTTCCCTTTCAATCCATACGCTGTACTTTGGAAATTCCGTCTACTCCTCTGGTTTCAACTAGGCTTTCAGCAGCCTAGGAAACTAGAGATAAGACCGGGCTCTGGAGTTAGATCTAGATTATAATTCCTGCTCTGCCACTTAAAAGTATTGCAATTTTGTATAATTTCATCTAACTTCTCTGAAGGTAGGTTTACTCATATTAAAATGAAGAATAAAATTATTAACCCAACAGGTTGTTATAGTAAGATATTCCTTATGAAATATATAGCTGACAAATAATTTCTAAATAATTGTTTTTGTGATTGGAGGCAGATTTAATGTGATCAAGTTAATCAATTTTGATCAATTAATCAAGTTTAAACTTCAGGGCCCATTATTTGGTTCTTTCCAAGACCTTGGGAAGGGCCCTAGCAATGAATGTGCTCACATGGTCATACATTTTGTAAATTTTTCAAAAAATAAGATATTATAACCACAGTCAGTTAAGACTCTTGCTGTTACATTCCAACTTCCTCTCATTGCAATTCTACTCCTGTCAGGTGCTGGTAAACTGGCCACAAACATAGTTGGAATTGGCTAAGGTGAATTTGAATTAAGGCCACATTTAATTTGGATTTGGTGGGGCTTATGTACTTGGCTCAGGGTCACATCAGTATATTTTTAAGTGTCTAGCAAGATCTCACAGGCTACACATCAGAGACAAATTTTGAACAAAATTTGTTTGACACTAATATTAATTATCTTGTATTACACTATACTGCTGTTCCTTTGCTAAAGTCCATTAACAAGTCTTTGTTTCTTTAAAGGCCTGATGGTTTACGGTTGGCAACTTTCCAGTGTGTAAAACTGCATCCTACCTTCCTAGCTGGTTCCAATCCACTTTCATAGTTTTAGTGCTTCCTGTTACTGTATCTGTGCAAAACACTCTATATAAACTTGATTCTTTACCTTTTGCTGGATATTGCCTTTGCTTATGTTTTCCTTTGGTATGAAATGGCTTTGCCCAGTTGTATCTATTAAGGTTTTTATTAGTTTCTTGCTGATTTGTCACAAACTTTTTATATTTATGGGGATAAGGTAAAACTCATAATACACCAGTACAATGAAGACATTAACAACTGTGTTAGGCAAATTCTAAGATGACACCTAAGATGTCTGCTTCTTGTGTATATGTCCTGTACAATCTCCTCCCCTTGAGTGTGGGCTGGACCTAGACTATGATGGATGCCACTTCTAGTGACTAAGTTACAGAGTTATGTGGCAAAAGTAGATATTTTGCAGATGTAATTAAAACCCTTAATCTGAGTTTGATTTTGACTTAGTCAAAAGGGAGATTATCTTTGGTGGGTCCGATCTAATCAGCTGTGCTCTTAACAAGAGGGCTTAGGCTTTTCCTGAGATCAGAGAGATTCTCCTGCTAGGCTTAAAGAAGCAAGCTGCCATGAGTTCTACAAATACAAGGAAATGAATTCTGCCAACAATCACATGATCTTGGAAGAGGACCCCCACACCTCAGACAAGACGGTGGCCTTAGTTGACTTCTTAATTGTAGGCTTGTGACTTCTTGTTTAACTGTGCCTAGACTTCTGACCTACGGAAACTGCAAGATAAGTGATTGTTGTTCTAAGTCACAAAACTCGTGAAAATTTGCTACACAGCAATAGGAAACTAATACAGACTTAAACTGGTTGATGAGTATCATCAGTTCATAACAGTTAAGATTTGTTACAGCATAAGAAAACTTGAAATGTAACGAAATCTTACTGTACATAGTAACTTAATAGATGTTTTCCAAAATTTGACTATAATCTTAAAAATTTATGTAGAATTATCATAATGCACTGTGAATCAAAAAAAATTTTGTGATCAGTCATGCTAGGAGTAAAGACTGAATTATCCTTTTTTTCTATCCAGGAAATATTGCAAATTTATTGTCAAATGAAGAGAAAACTAAAAAGTATGGAGCCAAAAAACAAAGGAACAAAAAGTATTACATAAATACAAAGAGTATTACATAAAAATATTACATAAAAGTATTTGTTATTTATTTATTACATAAATTACATAATAAAATATGTAATTTTCTAGATTTTATGATGTTGGTGGCATTTGTTTTATAAAATTTGTAATTTGTTGTGATTTTAGTTCTCATTCTAAAAAATTATTTTGTACACAGTTTTTTATTCAAAATTTTGTGTCCTTTTAAAAAGCACCCATTTTAGGAGATTTGTATTAAGGAGGGCACTTGTTATATGATGAGCACAGGATGTAATATGTAAGTGATGGATCACTAAATTCTACACCTGAAACCAATTTTACTGTATATGTAAACTGACTAGAATTTAAATAAAAACTTGAAGTAAAAAATAAAAAAATAAAAATCCCCCATTTTACAAGTCTCCAGGCCTATGAGACATAGGTCCCTCTCTGTACATAATCATAATGCTTTGAAATTCAACCAGGACGCTGAGATCATGACCTGAGCTGAAAGCAGAGGCTTTAACCCACTGAGCCACCCAGGCGCCCTTCTCTGATCTTTGTATTTAAAATAATGGGCCACCCTTCAAAGAGTGCCCATTTTTGCTTTTGTTACTCTCCACTCTTGTCACCTGCATAGAAGGCATACGGTATCACATCCTCCACTGAGCTCCCTCTTATAATAGAGACTTAAAGTAATTGTTGCTGTCTTGGTGTTCCTGTAGTATTTATGGCATGCTTTTATTGCTGTATCCTCTAGGCCTTTATTACATTTGAGAGATGTTTGTCTCCCTCACTGTTATCACAAGCTCTCTGAAGGGAGATCTAGTGGCTAATTCATTTTTGTATTTTCTCTGATCTGGAACACCCTTAAATACATTGGCTAAATTGTATTGAATCACATTGGGAGGAGGACACATTGGAGGCTTCATTTTTTATAAATTCCTAAATAGATTATTTTCATATCATTACCTAAAATTATACTACATGAAAGTATTTATTTTCATAAAAAGGGACTCATGGTCCAATCCATGGCTATCTCCATCCTTGTGTACTCTTCTGTGGTTTCAAGTCAGTCCACAAGTATACCCCTGACAAGGATGGCTGGGCTAAGCCATGTACACCGGCTGAGTAAGAGGTGTTTCTTTTTTAAGTTTCTAGCCCATTAGGAGGCACTACAGGCTTTTGTTAAACCAGGACTATGCTCAGGGATCTAGTTGTGAATAGTACTAGTAACAAGTAGTAAAGAAAGCAGAATAATTGTGTATGAAGAAAAACTAAATCATTGTCAGCATGTAAGAAACATGCTTTTAGCTGAATATTCATTTCAATTAGTAGCTCTGCCTTATCCCCTGATTCAAGTACAGGATGTTTCTAGCTGTAAGGCATATATCTGTGTTTACATTGTTATGATCTTTATCTGTATCATTACCTTAATCTGCCTCTATCAGAAAAGAGTTTTAAATCAAACAGAGAGTCCTATAAAGCAAAAGGGAAGAAGAAGAATTCCAAAGTTCAGAAATCAGATTTATCTGATTTGTTTCATTTTTGCTGCCTAAGAATTTTCCGGATCAGGAGAAATAGGAACTTCTGGTCACAGATCTGAAATTATTTCTAAATCATTGCATGCCACCTTTTCGTTAGTATTCTTTCTGTCTCTTTCTATAACTAGAAAACTAAAAAGAGGAAAGACAGAGAAGCTAAGAAAAAAAAGGAGAAAATGAAGAAGTAGAAGCATGCTGAGGAAGAAGATGGAAGAAAAAGAGGAAGACAGAGAAATTAGAAAAAAGATTCACAGAGCTGCAAGTGTGACTCAAAGGAAACTTTATAGCCAAGAATTAGAGAAACAAAATATTATGCAGCAAATTGAATATGTAGAAACAATGTCCAAATTGATCCTATTTTTTTCCTCACAATTTACAGTCTTATTAGGTTCATTTCCCATAATAATATTTACCACCAGTCTTGGTAATTCCAGGAGAGTCTCAAGCTATAAATATTTCACATATTCCAATAATAGGAACTCATTAAGTATGTAATATATAACATTTATGTTTTTATTATTTGGCAAGACCGAAATGACTCTCATATAATTAATTCATAGGTGAGTAAACATCTTTTTGTCAGAATACTTGCTTGTTTTTCAGATTTTAAAATGTGGAAATTCTTTCTATGATCTCCCTCCCCCATTAGCTTAAATGAAGCCGGGTTCCCTCCCCAGGGGGGCTCCTCCTTTCCTTCTCCCACGCTGTGACTTCCAGGATTACCAGCAAATGTTCCTGAAGTATCAGAGTGAGGCCCTTTGTCATACTCCACCCACCCCCTTCTCAGTGGGTTGGGGGTGGGACTTCATGTCCCGGGAGGTCAGGGCCAGAGCAGTGTGTGTTGGGTGAGGCTGATTGGTCGCAGAAGCAGGAACAGTTCCAGATACTAGTCGTGACTCATGCTCCAGGGTTTAGTTAAATATATCTTGTAGTGAAAATGTCCTGGTCC
The DNA here is from genome assembly GCA_002007465.1 of Ailurus styani. Taxonomy (NCBI): domain Eukaryota; kingdom Metazoa; phylum Chordata; class Mammalia; order Carnivora; family Ailuridae; genus Ailurus; species Ailurus styani. The sequence continues at coordinate 104,677 of LNAC01001156.1, read as the reverse complement.
ACAAGGAAAAGCATCATCAAGAGGCTATCGGTCACTGTGCTGGGATTTTTGTGCACCCAGGTTTGCCGTGAGTAGGGATTGTCCCCCCTTGGAATCTGAAAGAATTTAGTAGCTGCAGTATTATTGAGGGAGGAGGGAAGGGGCTCACAAGTCTTGCAGACTTTCTATCCACATAATCTATGGGAATGTTTTCCAGATTTTGTAGGTGTTACAGTGACAATCACCTTGACCTCATCTCTGTTTCTTATCAGGTGTGACATGCGCAGAGGTGGAGCAGAGGCCCCCAGCCCTGAGTCTCCAAGAAGGAGCCAGTTCCACGCTGCAGTGCAATTTTTCCAGTTCTGCGACTAGTGTGCACTGGTATCGCCAAGATCCTGGGGGCCGCCTCATCCACCTGTTTTACATTCCTTCAGGGACAAAGAAGAATGGAAGATTAAACTCTACAACAATTGCTAAGGAACGCCGCAGCTCGCTGTACATTTCCTTGTCCCAGACCACAGACTCAGCCACTTACTACTGTGCCGCGGACCCACAGTGCTCCCCAGGCACCTGCAGCCTGTTCACAAACCCTCAGTTGGTCTTGGCTCCTCCTCCAGCCGCCATCAGATCAGGAGCCCACTACATAGCATCTGCACAGCTCACTACTTACTACATTGGTAGAGTTGGAACTAGATGCTTGTTGGTCCTACAGATTTGGGACTTTGGTCTTCACCTTGCCTTCTCAATCTGGTATTTCTTTCTCTGCACTATAAACCACTATAAACCTCTAACTTGGAACATGCAGAGTAGCTAATAAGAAGACAGAGTTAAAATAAATATTTAAGCCATGGTAGGTTGGACTCCAAAAGGGCAAAAAGTGAAAGGAATAAAAAGAAAAAAATCACTCCAATAAATATGTTACTAGACCATGATCCCCCTTCGCTGGGTGTCTCAGGAGTGTTCAGGTCTGTCTCAGCACAATGTGTCCAACAGACAATTGCACATAGCTGCATTCCATCCTACTAATGCAGCAAAGCAACAAAAAAAATTTCTGCTGAACTTGGTCACTGAACACAAAACAAATTTATTCTTTCATAGTTTTGGACTCGACAAGTCTAAAATCAGTTTCTCTGTCTAGTAAAAATTCTTGGCAGGGTTGAGTCCTTCTAAAGGCTCTGGCAAGAATCCATTTCCTTGCCTTTTCTAGCTTCTGGAGGCCACCTGGATTCCTTGACCCATGACCCTTTCTTGAATCATTCCAGCCTCATGCTTCTACTACCATATCTCTTTCCTCTTCTGGAGTCAAATCTCCTATTTCATTTTTATAAAGACACTTTTAATTCTATTTTGGTCCTACTCGGATAACCCAGGATAATTCATATCAAGATCCTTACATTAATCACATATCCAATCCCTTTGCCATATTTGTTCACATATTCAGATACCCACATATTAGGACCTGGATATCTTTGGGAGTCATTATGCAGGCCACATATATTATATGAACTCTGGATCTCCATTCTCCACCCCTTTTAGAGCTTGTTGTTGTTTGCTTATTTATTTGTTTGGTGACTTGACTCTTTCAGTTAAGCCAATTTTCCCCACAGTGTGTAGCCTCTGACATTGGTCCTAGAAGGACGCAGTCTTGGGTATGTGCCCAGACATGCAGGTATGAAAGTGATTTTAGCAAGACACTCTTTGGCAGTCCTTTTCCTTGATCTGTGGTAAGTAAAGTCTCTGCTGCTATTTGTATGACACCGTACCAGTAGCCTCAATTAAGTGTCAGATGATTGTTCTGTCATTTTCAACAATGTCTTAGTGGGCATAAATTGCTCCAAGCCCCTTCACAGAGGTAGTCTTCAAGATTTATCACTGAGGCTTGTTCTGATGCCTAGAGGATTCTTCCTAGCTATCTTTCCTGTTAAATTTCTAGCTAGTTCATGATTTAACTTATTGCTGTCCTTGAGCTACCTGCTTTCTATTAATTGCTTACAAACCAAAATCTCTGCTATTTTCAAAAGTAGCCTTAAACTTGAACTTCCCAATGTTCTGTACCAGATAAAGTCCTCTCTAAGAGAGAGCTCTGTTCTTATAGCTGCTTCTCTTCCTGGACATAACCTCTGTGCCACTACTCTGGAGCTCTGAGAAAGGACAGTGGTCTGCATTTCTCAGAGTGATATTCCTGCTTTATGAGCAGTATGCTGGGTGGGGACAGTAGTTTCTGGTCATCTTGGCTTGCCTTTCCCAGCATGGAACCACGACTCTATGAATGAACTGGGATGAGTGCAACAGAGATCCAGTGTTCTCAGTCCATCATTCCTGGGGGTAGAGCTCTTCTGCCCTGTGAGTGGGGTGAAAAGTAGGTACTCTGTGGCTTCTTGCAAAGGAGGCTCTGTAACAAAGATCTGGGGGAGATAAGAGATGTTGGCAGTCAGCCTCTCTCAGGGAGATACCAGGAGATGGGTGGAGAAGGACCCTTGTGTTCTCAGTTACACCCATCCAACACAGAGCTTCCATCAACCTGAGTTGGGGTCTGGGCGGGGGCTGGGGGTGGGGAGTTGGTCATGGCTCCATTGCCACAGACTCCTTTTGTTCTTAGAGATTTAGTAGATTTTCCTGAATAAATATTTTTCTATGTGTCCTTTTTTATTTGTTGAATGCCATTAGGATAATGACCAGAGACTTTAATTTAAAAAAAATAATTCCACCAGTTTTGATTTTCACCAGCTATGATTGTTTTGTTGGGGACAGCATCCATGGATCTGATGTGGGAAACAAAGGTAGAAAGAAATGTACATAAAAATGTCTTTATAACCCATAGCCCATTGACAAATACTTGGGCAGGCAAAATATAATGTTCTTCCAGGAAGCTCCCAACTGTCTAATGTTGACACCTTGCTAAAGGGGAAAACACTCTTAGTTTGACAATAGCAAGGCCTCTAGGATCCCGGGAGTCTTCTTTAGCATATGAAGATCTTTTTGGAACTTCCATTACCTTTACTTCCCCCAGCCCCAAAGTATATAATCAGTTGCTCCTCACAATCCTGGGGCAGCAGCTTTTTCTGTCCATAGGTCCTGTCCCCGTGCTTTAATAAAACCACCTTTTTGCTTCAAAGATGTCTCAAAAATTCTTCCTTGGCCATCGGCTCCGGACCTCACCTCACCAACATTCCAAAACTACATCAGATCTACTCACCGTGCCATTCTGGAATTTACAGCCTCTTATTCATGTTACTAGCACATAGGCTAGGCCTACACAGAGAATAGTCAAAAGTTCAGCTTTTCTTTGAGATACATTGATTTTCTCCATCGAGAAAGAAAGCCATCATCTTGCTTTTAGCCTAACCCTTCCCCAGATACAATTAATCAAACACACCATGTATCATCATCATAAAACAACCATGTAGTCTGAGAGGATTAATGATTAAAAACAGGAATACCATTCCTTTTCTCAAATCAAACACTAGTTGTGCTTAGAGCTATTATCCAAAATAAATGAAGACTAAGGCTCATCTCTGAGTTTCTAACTCTTTAACAGAAAACACTTCAGTGTTGATTTTTACAAAGTCCAACAGTGTAATTATGAAGTAGGAAATGGTTGGGGTTCAAAGCTGACAGCCAGGAAATAATTCTTGAGATGTCTGCAGTGCATAAAGTTGGTTTTATTAAAACACGGGAAGAGGAACCGTGGGCAGAAAGAGCTGCACTGGGGACATGAGGAGTGGCCCATTATATACTTTCATGTTGGGAAGGGGTCAGGGATAGGGTAAGTCTCTAAGGAATTTGGAAGCAAGGTTTCCAGGACCTTGAGGGGGCTAGCTATTGTTAGGAAAAGGTCATTTATTACTGTCTAATAAAACCTTAGTCATGAGACGCTTCAGATGTACATGGGTGGGTCATCTGATTAGGGGATAACTGCCAACATATATCTTGGGGGATAGAGATAAAGGAAGTTCCCAAAGGAATTTTTTTTAAGATTTTATTTATTTATTTGACAGAGAGATAGAGAGCACAAATAGCAGGCAGAGGGAGATGGAGAAGCAGACTTCCTGCTGAGCAGGGAGCCTGATGCTGGACTCGATCCCAGGACCCTGGGATCATGACCTGAGCTGAACACAGCCACCTAACTGACTGAGCCACCCAGGAGCCCCATGAATTTTTATATGTTAAAGTAGACTTTCAGGATCCTGGGGGATTGGGATAATGTTAAGCTAAGATTGCCTTTTGCCCTCAGCAAAGTATTAACAGTGAGGCAGCTGAGCTCCCGGAGGGTTACTCTGCCTGCTTCAAGGACTTGTCAACGGGCCGGAGGAAATAAGGAAATTCAATTTTTTCCCTTGTCTTTGCTTCCCACATTGGGTACATCACATCTACCGAAGATACCCAATTATAAGAGTATGACTGTTTTTCCACCAATAGAAAATAATGAACAATTTAGATACCCATTGTCTTAGGTCCTACTCCCCAGAGGCACACCTTGAGAAGAGGATTTGTGCACCTGAAAAGGAAAGGGCAGATTTTGGATGATGTTCCAGACATTCCAACAGCCTGATTCTGTGGAGAGCTCTAGAGCTTAAATCCCACCACAGTTTGCCTTATTCTTTGATGGCAGTTAGTGCATATTTTCTTGTGAAATATTTGGACTTGGGCAATTAAATTTTTTAAAGATCTTTTACTATCTTTTTCCTGCACCCACAACAAACCTAACATCAAAGATATCTGTTCTTGTTTGAAACTCAACATCAGCAGTAGTTGATATGATATCAGAACTCATAAAACCATCACCATTTATGATTATGGGAAAACGAATTTCTCTTTGCAGCTCATTCTAGTCAGAATCATGACGTTTACTGCTCTGTGCATCTGCTAAGTTGCTGGTTCCAAAGTCAGATTTTTCAAACAGTTGTGGACTGTGTAGTGATGTGTGTTTGTGTCCACATAGCAATAAGAGTCTTCACTGAATCACAAACACACCATTAAAAAGAGAATCTTCATAAAAAATAAATTACCCAGTTTAAAAATGGACACAATATTTGAGCAGACTTTTCACAAAAGATACAGGAAAGACCAATAAGCACATAAAAAGATGCTATACCTCAGGGGTCAATAAAATATGGTCCACAAACCAAATATGGCAAGCCACCTATGTTTGCAAATAAAGTTTTATTAGAACATAGCAATGCTCATGTATTTTGTATTATCAGTGGCTTTTTTCATGCTACAAGGGCAGAGTTGAGTAGTTGCGGCAGAGACCGAATGGCCTGCAAAGCCTGAAATATTTACTATTTGGCTCTTTATGGAAAAAGTTTGCAAAACTTTCTTCATCATAAGTCATCAGAGAAACACAGGGTAATACCGCAATGAGATCACTACACAAACATTATGTTAGTTGAAAAAAAATAGATGACTATACCATATTTTGGCAAAGATGTAGAACAGTTGTCTACATTAGAATTTATTTAAGGACATATTCTCTTTCCATATAAAGGGCCCTCCTTGATCTGATGTGGTATTATGGGAGGAAGGAGAGCCAAGCAGTGACTCAGCCTGAGGGCTTATTTCTGCATCTGAAATGGCCCTAGGGCAGGTGAGAGCGAAAGGAGCCCTGTTGCCTCTTGGTAGGTCCAGCCTCGCAACCAGGACCCCCAGATCGATCAATCTGAGATAAACCTCAGGAAATAGCCACAAAGGTTTCATAGGGGAACTCAACAAGAACAAAATCTCCTCCATCCGAAGAAATCACTGGCTCAAGAAGACTCAGCCACTTACTTCAGTGCTCTGATTGATCCAGGGATTTCTGGATAGCTTTAAGAAGCTGTGGAAAATTGTTCAGTGTAACTCTTCTATATGGCCACCAAGAGGCAGTGCTGCTTCAGAGATTAACGTCTGTCTCACACACACAGGATCATCAACTAGCCAGAATTTTTAATCTTTTAAAAATTTAATAAACCATTATCTCCTACTTTACCTCAATTTGTATCTATCAATCACCTATCTATGTATCTATGTAACTATCTACCTACCTATCCATCCATCTACCTAAATAGTATCTGTGTTTAATCCAGTCTAATAATTTGAAAAATATGACTTTGAAAAGCAACACTTTTTAAAATAACACACCTAGACCTTCAAGGTCAGGGCCATATTAGCTCCTTTGATATGAATTTATGTTGTTTTCATCATACACAGTCAACCTGCAGTCACTGAGTTAATGTGTGTCTTGAATTCTTTTATCTCATTATTTTTACTGGGAAACCTACTGATGAATTAAGTCCCAGTTCAAGCATCTCCTCCATTGGAACTCTTCTTTCTGGGCCCAGAGACAGAGTTCATTACTCTTTCCTTTGTCACATTGTATAGATACACAGTTCTCTTTTGTAAGACTTTATTTGGCTAGACTAGAGTACTGACTAGGTTGACTGAGATCAGGACTCTGTCTCTTTCATGAATGAGACCCAAGTGTTGCCACTTTAGCAGGCACTCAACAGGCACTCAGTTAATATATTCTGGAGATATGCATTAATGAAAGAATAAATGAAAAACAAAAAAAACATAAAAATTCAGCAAACAATAAAAAAATATCTTTAGGGTACTGGACTGGAATGAGATTACATTTAGAATTAGGAATGGGGACTGTTAACATTGGCTCCTGTTGGATTGTGGTACTTTTATTTTTTATTAGATTTGAGATGATATCAAATATAGATACAACAAAATTTTCTCTGCGCTTCAGAAAAAAATATGTGCTTATTATTTCTTCTAATTTCTATTATTTATAATGCAGATCACCCTTATTTTTAGGGCTGTTTTGGAATTTATCCTCAATTTCTGTCTCTGTGTCTTGCTGTGTTAACATCTAAAGTCAAATTGATTCTTCATATTTTCATATTTTACTCATAAGGACAAAGTGTGAAGAAAAGCTTCATGTGTGTTTAAACTCAGGTTCACCTCTACCAAAAATGCTACACCACCAGATGGTCAAGAACGCAGGTCTTTTGAAATCTGCAGAATCTTTCCATTCTCTTGTACCCATTTGGAGATCAAAGCTCCTGAAGGGCAGGTAATTCCAGTACTTCCTAATTTCTTTTCCCCAGGTATATTCTTAGAAATATTTAATTTACCTGATTTCTATTTTAGAAGAAATATAAAGAAATTGAAGTTGATTTAATTACTTTCTATCATTTCTTAGGATCATGTAAAATATGGACATATCTGAAAAATTATAATAAAATTTAAGTTCCCTGGGGCTCCTGGGTGGCTCAGTGATCTCAGGGTCCTGGGATCAAGCCCCATATCGGGCTCCCTGCTCAGTGGGGAGCCTGCTTCCTCCTCTCTCTCTGCCTGCCTCTCTGCCTATCTGTGATCTCTCTCTCTGTCAAATAAATAAATAAAATCTTTAAAAAAATATTTAAGTTCCCTAAGGGGAAAGGGACCATATATTCTTTATGATCTGCTCCATTACCCTAGTTTGTAATGGAATATTATATATTTTGTGTGTCCTTAATAGTCTTTAATTAGTACTTGTAATAAAAAAAAGAAATGCCCTGGGCACCTGGGTGGCTCAGTGGGTTAAAGCCTCTGCCTTCGGCTCAGGTCATGATCTCAGGGTCCTGGGATCGAGGTCCGCATCGGGCTCCCTGCTCGGCGAGGAGTCTGCTTCCTCCTCTCTCTCTGCCTGCCTCTCTGCCTACTTCTGATCTTTGCCTACTTCTGATCTCTCTCTCTCTCTGTCAAATAAATAAATAAATAAATAAATCTTTAAAAAAAAAAAAGAAATGCCCCTATACAAGCTGATCTTGCGGCTTCATAGGAGTCCCTCTCTTCCCCACCAAAAATGTAATCTTTATTGACATATTAAGCTGACCTAGTTTATGATTTTTAACATTTTAGGAGGTGTGAGGAAAAGGAAGAGGGGTTTTGGAGGAAAGATATTCTAAACTCATCCTGATCTGTGTGTAAGGAGGAAATCTCTGATTCCCAATGAAAGTATTTTCAGCCATTCTAAGTTAGGACAAAATGAGGAAGTGCTTCCTTTGACAGAAATATCTTCAAGTGAACACACTTGTGAAGAGGCGGGGACTGTTGATAGAATTAAACGCAGGCGTGAACTTTAGGTTAGAGTTCTAGCAGGCTAGGAAGACCAGAGAACCGACTGAGTTGTCACTGAGCTTTGGTATCAGGAGGAATGACCAGGATCCTGAGAACACCCATTTTAATTCTTTGGCTTCAACTAGGCTGTGAGTTGCGGGGGGGGGGGGGGGGGGATGAGGACTTTAGGATACAAACCACCTCATGCAGGTAGGGAAATACAAATTTGGGGACCTAATGACTTTTTGTTATCTTTTTAAGCAGGGGTGAGTGGCCAACAGAAGAATAAGAGTGGCCAGCAGCAGGTGAAACAAGTCCCTCAATCTCTGACAGTCCGGGAAGGAGAGATTTCTACTCTGAATTGTACTTATGAGAACAGCGCATTTGACTACTTCCTATGGTACCGACAATACTCTGATAAAGGGCTTGAATTATTGCTAACCATGCTCTTAGTTGAGAGTACAAAGGAAGTTGGAAGATTCACAGTTTCCCTCAATGTAAGTGCCAAACAATTCTCATTGCACATCACGGCTCCCCAGCCTAGAGACTCAGCCACCTACTTCTGTGCAGCAAAAGCACAGTGCTCTCCAGGCATGTGCAGCTTGGCCCCAAACCTGAAGCTGAGGGTCTACCCAAGCCCTACTGTGTAGAGGAAATACACGCACACGCACGCACACACACACACACACACACAATCTCTTTGCCATAAAAAAATTCTTGCTTCATTTAAAAAGACTGAAATTTTATAGAATTTATTCTCTGAAGTGAAATTGAGAAAATCATTTGCAAAAAAATGTCTCTAGAAACTTTCAAGTACTTGGAATTTAAGTACTAAACTTTAAAATACAGTAGTCTCTTCTTAACCACAGTTTTGCTTTCTGTGGTTTCAGTTATCTGTGATCAACTGCCGTCTGGAAGCCAGATGATCCTCCTGGCATATTGTCAGAAGGTCAATACTAAACTAAAACTAGATCACAATGCCTATGTCATTCACTGCACTTCATCTCACCATGTAGACATTTCCTCATCTCACATCAACATAAGAAAGAAAAGGAGAGTATAGCACAATATGATATTTTAAGAGAACACATTCACATAACTTTTATTACAGTATATAAAAATATAAATATATATGGGATATAGCTAAAATAGTACATAGAAGGAAATTTAACATTTTGTTTTAATTCCAGTGGAATGAACATAGACTGGTATATTAGTTTCATTTGTACAATATAGTGATTCAACAATTCTACACATGATTCAGTGTTCCCGATAAGTGTACTCTTAATCTCCTTCACCTAGGAAATTTACCATTTTAGATACTTACATTCCTAAAGAAGAAAAGTTGAAAAACACTGCTCTAAGCTTTCAACAAAAGAAGATAAAAAGGAAGAAATTAAGCCCAATAAGCTAAAAGAAAAAAAAATTAGAAAGTCAAACTAATAAACAACAAACAATAGAGATAAAATTTAAAAGTTTATTTTCTTAAAATGATTAATAAAGTTGACATACTTAGTGAGAATTATCAAAGAGAAAAAGAGAAGACACAAATTATAGTGAAAAAAACCCCAAATTATGAATGTAAGGAATGAAAAAGAAAAACACAACCCGGATTCTACACTAAAAGGATAGTAAAAGAGTATTATTAACAACTTTGTGCTGCTGAGTAAAAGTGTAGAAATAAACCCACACAAGTGGGGACAACTGAATTTTTGAGAGTAGTTTCAAGCCAACTCAGTGGAGGAAAGATAGTCTTAGCCACAAATGGTGTTGTGACAATCAGATATTCATAAGCAAATGATTGCAACTTGACCTATATCTCACACCTTTATTCAAAAATTTGAGGACAGTCTCAAAATGGATCATACACCCAAGTATAAAATGTAACACTACAATTTTTTTGGAAGAAAATATAAGAGAAAATATTCATGACTTAGAGCTAGGTGAAGGGATTTTTGACAAGACACTGAAAGCACAATCCATTAAAAAAAATCAACAACCTAGATTTCACCAAAATTAAAAATATTTGTTCTATGAAAGACAGTTAAGAGAATGAAAAATACAAACCACAAGTTGGTAGGAAATATTTGCAAGATACATTTTCATCAAAGGACTGGTATACTGGTATCTAGACTCTAAAGAGCTTTCTAAACTCAATAGGAAGAGAACAAATAATTCAATTAAAATGGGCAAAAGACTCATGCAGACACTTCATCCAAAAATGATATGTGGTAGAGAAATTAGTATATAAATAAGCATATAAACAGATATTCAACATAATTAGTCACTAGGGAAATAAAACTAAAACCCCAGAGAGATATCATAACACATCTATTGGAATGGCTAAAATAAAAAACACTGGCAATACTAAGTTCTGGCAAGGATGCAGAGAAATCCAATCATCATACATAGCTGGTAGGGGTAGTCCCTCTGGAAAAAAGTTTGGAGGTTTCACACAAAGTTAAAACATTCACTTACCTTACAATGCAGCAATCACGATCCTCAGTACATATATTAGAGAAATTATAAACTTACCCAAAAGTCTCTACATGAATGTTCATGGCAACTATATTCGTGTTAGCCAAAAACTGGAAACCATCCAAATTTTTTTCATTGGGCGAAAAGACAAATACATTGTGGTACATCTATACAGCAGAATACTATTTAGTAATAAAAAGGAACAGACTATTGATGCGTGCAACAAACTGGATGGATCCCAAGGGCATTATTCTAAGTGAAAAAAGTCAGTCTTAGAAGCTACACAATGTATGATTGCACTTATTGGATTATTATGATTCCATATATGTGATTCCATTTGTACAACATTCTCAAAAGGACAAAATCACAGGGATGGAAAAGAGATCAGTGGTTTCCAGGAGTTGCAGGGATAGGAGAATGTGGAAAGAGAATTTCTTTAGAGTGATGGAATAGTTCTCTATCTTGACTGCAGTGTTGGTTACACAAAACTATGCATGTGATAAAGTTTCATAGCATTTTGCATTAAAAAAGGAATTCATGTAAAAACTGAGTAAGATCAGCTTAAGTCAGTAAAAATCAGAGTAAGATCTATGTGAATAGTGCTGTATCAACATCAATTTTCTGGCTTTGATTATTGTACTATGGTTATTGTAAGATGTCATTGGAGAAAGTTGGATGAACTGTATGAGAACTCTGCAATGTTTTTGAAATTTCTATGCAAGTCTAAAATTATTTCAAAATAAAAAGTAAATATGTGAGGCAACCAGATTTGTAAACATTTCTGACTGGCATGTAAAGTGGGCAACCACTTTGGCGGTTTCTTATAAAATTAAACCTACATCTACCACAACCCGACAATTCCATGTCTAGGTATTTCCCTAAGGGAAATGAAAACATGTCCACAAAAAGATTTACATAGAAATATTCACAGCAGCTTTATTCATAATAGCAATAAACTAGAGAAAATATACATAAACAAATTAAATAAAATGGGCTGTATATATAAGATGAAATATTAGTTCAGTTATAAAATGGACAGAACCACTGATAGCCATAGCAACATGAATAAATGTCAGTGACAAAATGCCTTGCAAAAATTTCCGGATACAAAATGGTGCATATAGTTTGGGTCCATTTATATGAAATTCTAAAATAGACAAACCAATCCATAATGAAATAAAGCAGAACAATGGTTTCCTCTATAGGTTGGTAACTATTTGGGTGGCGCACAGGGATCTTGTGGAGTGAAGGAAATACTCCCTGGTTTGACGGGTGTGTGGTTTATAAGTTTGCAATTTTTCAAAACCTCTAACTTTATACTTATGATCTGTTTATTACATTGTATAAATTATACTTTAATTAAAAATAAAGTATAAAAATTAATCAAACAGCAACCAAACCAAAACAATAAATGGGGAAATCCAGTGCTGACTACTTTTAATGAACTGAAAAATATTGATAATATTAATAATAGGAAAATTAGAAAATACTTGCACAATGTAGTGGGCTGAATAACGACCCCCAAAGATGTTCATGTCGTATTCCCTGGAATCTGTGAATATATTATCTTACATGATGCAGGAGAGGAAGAAGTTTCCTTCTCTACTTCCAGTCTTCTTCCAGATAGTTTAGAAATTAAGTTGAGACAAGACATATCAACAGAAGAAAAAACAAGCTTTATTATATACACATGGAGGCCCAATAATGAAATTGAGACCCAAAGAAATGACCAAAGTAGTCAGCTTTAATACAATTTAAACAAAGAGAACATAGGTTTGTGAGGAATTTAGAGGACAAAACCCCCAGATGTTTGGGAACTTTATTAATAAGGAATTCTAAGCAGAATTTGAGCTGGGACAGTAACAAGGTTTGTTCCTACAGCTTACCTGGCTTTAAAGTCCCTATCTTTGGTGATAAGGATATATTTTTACTTAGTACAGGGAGGATATTTTTCACATGAGAGATTTGTTTCCTGTTTTCAGGGGGACAGAGGAGGGGTTGAGTGTCCTTGCATCTGCTGTTTCCCAAAGAGTTTCGGTTCAAAATAATCAATATGCCATTGTGGTACATTTTGGGGCACTTGTCCTGGGTTCCTACAGAGGCCCCCCCACAAAAAAAAACCGACCCAAAAAACAAAAAGCAACACACACACACACACACACACACACACACACACACACACACACCAAAAACAAAAGCAAAAAATAAAAATAAATCCACCTTTGCAGATGTGGTTATTTAAGGACCTTGTGCCGGGGAGTTTATTCTGTGTTATCCAGGTGGGCCCAATGTATCTGAAGGGTCCTTATAAGATGAAGCCAGTGGAGTTAGAGGAGAAGTGATGTGAGGACAGAATCAGAGGAAGAAGAGGCGATGTGATGCGAAACTTAGGACAGCCTCTAGAAGTTGGACAAGGTAAGAAAACAGTTGTTCCCTGTAAACTCCAGAAGAATTTAGAGCAGCTGGCACCTTGATTTTAGCCCAGTGGAAATGATTTTCGACTTCCAACCTTCGCAGTTGTAATAGAATACATTTTTATTGTTTTAAGCCACCAAGCTTTTAATTTTTTAGGAAACCAATAAAAACAATCAAATGAAAGATTAAAAAGCAGATATATCTAGAGAGACAGTAGAAATTAAAATTTTATTAAGAAAAATTATGCTGAGCCAGTAAGTTTTAAAACTCTGAGAAAAAGGAGCAACTTAATAGACAAAATATATTGTCAAAAATAACTCAAGGAGAAATAGAAAAACCAAATAGATCTAGAGTCATTAAAGTCATTTGATAATTAGAAATAAAAATTCCTAAAACATTAGTAATAGAAGGGGAATTTTAGCCTGCATGTGAACCTCACTACAAAATTAAAAACGAGATGAAGAATGTATTTGTAAACCATATAACCAAGAAAATACTAGAAATTACAGTTACATAGGGAACTCCTACAAATAAATAAGACAAACATCCAATATAAAATAGATATGAATATAAAAGATACTCTCAAGAAGAGGAACTAGGCATGGCCAGTGAATATATAAGACATCAACTTCTAGAGTAATCAGAAGAAATTAAATTAAAAGAAATTGCTGTTTCATTTCTATCAGCTCAACAAAGAATTAAAGGTCTGATAAAAGTATATTGACAAGAATACAGGGCGGTGAGGACTATTATATACCTTTTCAATTGGAGAAAAACAACCATACAGAGAACTATTTATTCAAACACTTAGGAGAACAATTTGTCTAACCTAATAAAGAAGATACACATATCAAAAAAATCCAGCAGTTCCAATCCCGATATTTACATTAAAGAAATTCAAACATTTGAACAAGGAGACATCTACAGGGTACTCTCGGCAGCACTGTTTTAACATTAAGGATAATCAATAATAGAATGGACAAATAGTGGAGTATTCACGCAATGGAAATATACCGTAGCTATTACAAGCAAAGAAGTAGTCCTATGCAGATTTTCTTAGGTGTATCTTTTAAAAAGGGTGGTGGGTGTAAAAAGTACCATAATGATATGTACTGCATCATATTTATGAGAAATGTCAAAAAAGAGTATAATAAATTGTTTAATGATATATATTTTTAAGGCTAAAATTTTAAGAGGCATGCATGGAATATTCCTAATCATAATGACTACTTTAGAAACAGGAGAAGGAAGAGAGGTTCCTCTTTTAGTTCTGTTTGTAATGTTTGAGAGACAGACAGAGAGAAAGATCTGTAGAAAACGTAGCAAAATTAAATATCTGCTTATTCTCATTGCTGGGGACAAAGATGTCTGCTAGATAATTTTTATACCTTTCCATGTGAAAATTACTTGACAATTCTTTCCAGCTCTACCAGTTCATAGAATAGAGAATGCAATGCTTATTACCTACAACTTTGCCAGATGTGTTCCCAATAGGCTAAATAAATGCCAATAAAAATTCCACTAGAAAAATCTTTCAATTGTCTTGCTAATTAAGGGGTGTTTAACCTAAAATAAACAACACAGAGACTCCCTTCCCCAGTTCACACTGTGCATGTTTTCAATACATAAAAAGGGAAAGTGGGGAAAAAAATCAACTGGCTCAGCAATTAGAGATATGCCATGAGATGTCAGTATATATTAGAACCAATATAAGATTTCAATGAAATTATGGGATACAAAATCAATATACAGAATTAAGTTGTATTTCTATATACTAATAACAAACTATCAGAAAGAGAAATTTAAAAAAAATCCCCTTTACAATTGCATCAAAAAGAATAAAATGTCTAGGAATAAATATAACCAAGGAGGTGAAAGACCTGTACAATGAAACTCTAAGGCATTGATGAAAAAAATTGAAGACACAAATAAATGAAAGGATATTTCATACTCATGGATTGGAAAAATTGACAGTTAATATAGTCATACTAGCCAAAGTAATCTTTGGAATCAATATAATCTCTATGAAAAATTTCAATGGCATTTTTCACAGAAATAGAACAAATAAACCTAAATTTGTATGGAACCACAGAAGACCCTAAATAGCCAAAGCAATTTTCGGAAAGAAGAACAAAGCTGGAGGCATCACACATCCTAATATCAAACTATATTCTGAGGTTGTAGTAATCAAAACAGTATGGGATTGACATAACAGACACAAATATAAACGGAATAAAACAGAGAGCCCAGAAATAAATCCATACACATTTGATCAATTTATTTATTAGAAAGTAGCCAAGAATATACAATGGGGAAAGATAGTCTCCTCACTAAATGATACTAGGAAAAGTGGACAATCACATGCAAAAGAATGATACTGGACCCATATCTTACACCATACACAAAATTCTACTTAAAGTGGATTAAAGACTTGAACGTAAGACCTGAAACCATAGAACTCCTGAAGAAAACATAGAGGATAAGCTCCTTGACATCAGACTTAGCAGTGAATTTTTGAATTTGACACCCAAGGCAAAGTCAACAAAAGCAAAAAATAAATAAGCAGACTACATCAAAGCAAAAAGCTTTTGTACAGCAAAGGAAATCATCAAGAAAATGAAAGCACAACTTACAGAATGGGAGAAAATTTTTGCAAATCATATATTTGATAAGGAGTTAATATCCAAAATACATACAGAACCCATATTAATCAATAGAAAAAAATCTATTAACAAGTGGGCAAAGGACATAAATAGACATTTTCCAAAGAAGACACACAAATGGCCAACAGGTACATGAAATGGTAATTCAAAAAGGTATCTGCACTTCCATGATCATTGCAATATTATTTATAATAGCCAAGACATAAAAACAATCTAAGTAACCATCAAAAAATATGTGGATAAAAAGAACTTAGTATATATGTACGATGGAATACTATTCATCCACAAAAAAGGAAATCCTGCCATTTTCAACAAAATGGATGGAGCTTAAGGGCATTATGCTAAGTGAAAATAGTCAGACAGAAAGACGGATACTGTATGATTTCATTTATGTGTGGAATCCAAACAATAACAACAAACTCACAGATATGGAGAACAGGTTGCCAGAGGCAGAGATTGGGTTGGTGGGCAAAACAGGTGAAGGTGGTCAAAAGATATAAACTTCCAGAGAGATGTAATATACAGCATAGTGATTATAGTTTAAAAAATATAAAATAAATATGCTATATATAGTATATGAACTCCCCTACTTCTCAAAGTTTGTTTGGCTTCTTTTTCTAGTAGTTTGCAAAGTTGGATAAGAAATGTGGAAGAGTATGTGTATATGATTAGAGTAGTTTTCATTGGACTGAAATAGACACGATTAAAAGAGAATAATGCCCATATTAGAATGCATGGGCAGATCATAGGATAGCCATTATCAAGGATGTAAGAAGGAGGGAGAACAGGGAAGATCTGGGAGCCTCAGTAGTGATTCTGTGTCATCATATGGAATGTGAGTTTGGGGATTTTTTGTAATGGAACCGAGGAGAGTCTGAGGACAGTTTATCATAAAATAACTCAATTATTCTCATTTGGGTTTCTTTATTAGGTGGTCAAACAAAAATAAAATTTTGGGAATTTGATAATTTGACATAAACCCCTTCACAAAAGGATAAGACAGAAAACAATCCTTAGTCCTTCAATGTTTGGAGAGGGGAAATACTTTCATTTTGAAAAATATTTATGCTATTAATAATTTGGAAGATTTTTCACAGATAAAACAGCATTTTGGGAGAGGGTTTTTTTTTCACAATAACTATAATAAACATGGTAGAATTGCACCAAACACTATGTGTGCACTCATGGCAACAACATGGCCAAATTTATGTGAATTTAGAGGATGCTCGGATTCTCCCTTCCTATATTTTTTTTGTTGTTTTTTGTTTGTTTTGTTTTGTTTCTTTTTTTCCTTCCTATAACTTCTAATAAATTAAGTATAGAGTTACATCATAAATGAATATTATTTTACTGCTGTTACATTTGGTATTCCAATTCACATCTGGACACCTTACAGAAGTCAGAAGCAGATTTTGATATTATTTGTCTGAGCAATGTTTTTTTTTTTTAAGATTTCATTTATTTATTTGACACACAGAGAGATAGATCAGATCACAAGTAGGCAGAAAGGCAGGCGTAGAGAGAGGGGGAAGCAGGCTCCCCGCTGAGCAGGGAGCCCGATGCGGGCCTCGATCCCAGGACCCTGAGATCATGACCTGAGCTGAAGGCAGAGGCTTTTACCCCCTGAGCCACCCAGGCGCCCATAAATGTATTTGTTTTTTTTTTTTTTAGATTATTTATTTATTTATTTGTCAGAGAGAGAGAGAGAGAGAGAGCACAAGCAGGCAGAGTGGCAGGCAGAGGCAGAGGGAGAAGCAGGCTCCCCGCTGAACAAGGAACCCAATGTGGGACTGGTTCCCGGGACGCTGGGATCATGACCTGAGCCGAAGGCAGCTGCTTAACCAACTGAGCCACCCTGAGCAATGTTTGCTGTTGTGAAGTTACCAGTTCTCATGGTTTGGTGGTAAGCAGGAAGGAAAGGAGGTCATGATTTCTCATTTGTCTCATGCAGGGAAGCCAAAGATCCAGTGAGCACGTTCCACCCTAGAATCAGTTTGGAGGCAAGAGAAGAATCAAAACATGAATAAGTATTTGCAATCACAGCCATGATTCATAGTAAATTTGTTTCAGATAAGCCTATCAGATCTTATCACAGATTAATTTACTAAACTTGGAAATTCGAAGTAATAAATCTCCTTCTCATTATTCCTCAGATATTAAGCTTGAGGCTTGTCCTTTACCAGATATAATCATTTATCATTAAATCACAAGGAAAGATGGAACAGTGTTTGGGACAGGCTAAGTAGATCCCATAGCACACTCAAACTTGACCCAACCAGAAACCCCATTTCAGAGGCCACCACTATATGCCACTGAGGGAGCTTTGCCTCCGCCATCAGAAGTACAACGGGGCCGTTTCAACAAGGGGGGAATCTTGCCCTCATGCTGCTCCCCAGACTGCTCTGCCCCCAGCACATGGTCTCCTTTGCTTAGTTACGAATAATTGCCCACCGAAGCATCCTGTCAGCACTCAGAGGTGCAATGAGACAGAAGGGTAGATGTCTCAACTAATTATAAACTCTCTTCCCTGCACCACTCATTGATGAGTTACTTTGACCTTCAAATCAAAGAACTGTCATTGTTTTAGAGACCTTGTTTGTTCCTTCGTATCTAGTTATTTGCCTTTTGGTACTTTTAGATTAATTAATTCATTAAAACAATGACACCAAATAGAAGAACGACAGCTACATTCCACGTGATCAGTAACAGGATACAAAACTTTAGCCACCATCTGGTGTTGACCTGTCCTAAGTGCATGCAGCCTATAGATGTCACATCTGTAGGAGCATTGTGTCACCAAGAGATCTAGCATGCTTATCTTGACTTATTTAAAAAAAAATACCCAGCCACAGAATTTAGTAAGTGAGACCAAACACTCTGGACCAATGAGAGAAAATGGGACACCAGAACAATTTTGGGACACATGATCTAGTAAGTATAATTCTACTTGCGGAGGCAATAAGATTGAATATGCTGATCCTTTTCTGAGTCTAATAAGAAAAGCTCAACGTCAGACTTCAAAAGAATAATATTTTATTTCTGTTATAATTTCATAAAAATATAAACTGAATGGATTCGGAAAGTCAGAAGGACTGATTTCTTGTCATCTGATTTTGAAGTAGCTTTATTTACTCTAAAAGTTAAGTAGAGCCCTAGGAGTCATTAAGGAAGAAGAAAAAGATGCACTCATTGTTTTGGATAGGATTGCCTTTCACTGAGAAACCAAAGATCTGTGAAGTGTTGTTGTTGGTTTTTTTCAATCATTAGATTCTGGGTGGAGAATAGTATATATCAGTTAAATTAACGACCAGTAAGTAGATTTACAAGGAAAGTCCACGGCCCAAATAAATTCTATTTCCAATTGGCCCCTAAAATTATTCCTCTGCAAATTATCAATGTATGTCTACTGGTTCAATCTTCCTTTCCCGTCAGCTCAAAACTTTAGTACTAGTTGCTTTTTCCACGTCCCTTTTCAGGTACTGTCTAACTTAATGATCAGGGAAAGACCAGTAGACAAAGTAAAGGCTTGGGGTGCACCAGAGTCTTATCTGTGCATGGACCATGTGGTCAATGAACGTAAGAAACACTTTTTCCTGTTTAGGGGAACAATATCAGAACTCAGAAACTCTGTGTATGTGCTGCCGGGAACACAGAGACACAGCTTTCAGCTTGAGCAAAGCTAAACACATCTGTGCCAGGGAACATAGCGCACATGCTGCTCCCTGTCCTGCCAAGGGTATTCGTGACCTCTGTCCACTCTGGCAGGGATGGTTCCAGACAAGGGTAAGAATGTTAAGGATGAAAGAGCTGCATGCAGGCGTATGGTACTTCATGTGCATTTGAGGAAGGAAGACTGGAGGAAAAGGAACATATTACATATTATGATTTCAGTTGGTTTTCTTTGGGTCCTAAACTAGTCTAATTCTTTTTTTTTTCCTTAGAGAGAGGGGGGTGGACAAGGGGAGAGAGAAAGAGAGTATCCTAAGCAGGCTCCATACCCAACATGGAGCCTGACACAGGGTTCAGTCTCACAGCCCTGAGATCATGACCTGAGCTGAAACCAAGAGTCAGAGGCTTAACTGATTAGTCTAATTCTTAACCATATTTTATTTGCTACATCAGCTCTGCTGTCTGATTTTCCATTCAGGATCCAGTGTGGCTCAGAAAGTGACTCAAGTCCAGCCAGCCCTACCCATGTGAGGGGGCAGCCATCCAGTACCCTGAACTGTGTGAAACAAAGCAGAGCACATCCTATACTTTTTGGTATACGCAGCTTCCCAGTGGAGAGATCACTTTCCTTGTTCATCAGAATTCTTTTGACCAGAATGCAAAAAATTGTTGCTATTCTATAAACTTCCAGAAGGCAGCTCAATCCATCAGCTTCACCATTTCAACATTACAACTGGAAGACTCAGCAAAGTATTTCTGTGCTCTCTGGGAACAGAGTGTTTGAAGTGATAATAAAGCTGAAAAAAAGTCCAGAGCTCAACAAGTGAGAGAGACACCCCCCCTCCACCCCACTGCGGGAGCCAAGTGGAAAAGCTACCTGCTGATCTCAGACAAGAAGTGCTAGTGAGTGTGGTTGCTTAGTCTGTGGTCTGAATCAGATTTAATTCTAAGTTAAACCTCTTCCTATATAATTTGGAAGCAGGTGTCCAGAGTAACTTTCTTCTAATATATTCTCAGTCTTGAATTTTTGACTTAAAAATCAATCATACAGGAGACAAACCATGAGAGACTCTTAATCTCACAAAACAAACTGAGGGTTACTGAGGAGTGGGAGGGTATGAATAGGGTGGATGGGTTATGGACATTGGGGTGGGTTTGTGCTATGGTGAGTGCTGTGAAAGGTGTAAGCCTGATGATTCACAGACCTGTACCCCTGGGGCAAATAATAAAAAAAAATTAAAAAAAATCAATCATACAGAACAAGAGCAAAGTTGTCTGAAGTTCAATAAATTTGCCCCATAATGATTTAAAGTGGCAGTGTAACTTAAAGATGCTCACATCACAAGTCTGGGTCCAATTATTTGGAATCATCATGAAAATTATCTCCTTAGACTTTTCCTTTTAGGCTCTGTCTCCAGTAAGGTACAATCAGAGATGCAGAACCACCAACCACCATTAGTGTAGAATCAGAGATTAGTTATAAGGGTCTGACCTCGTGAATTGCTATAACTGGTGGAGAAGTCTATGCAAAGCTGTGGTCTATGCACCTAGTATTAAGCCTGAATTTACTGGAACTCAGCTGGAGTAACATTTGTGAAGGAAATTTGGATGCAAACAAAATCATGGACAAACGGAGACTTGTAAGAACATACTAGAACTCATGAGGACAACTGGAACCCACAAAGACAGACTAAAACTTCCTATTTTCTGCCTCCTTCAATCTCACAGTGGTGGGTAACCTTCAGGAGGAATGGGTATGCTACATGCATACTTGGCCCAAGACAAAGAGAAGCTGAAGGAGGAGATGTGAAGGGAGGTGAAGGAGTCAAGAGTCAACAGTAAGACGAGCCGGTGGATTGACAGCAGCATGTGGGAGTTGCCACCGTGCCTGGAGCCCTGCAGCAACCTGCAGAATGTGAAAAATACGGCTGCTGAATCACATCTACCTTCCTGATCTTCACAAATGTCTTTTGCGGCTAACCCTAACCCAGAACAATACAAGGAAGCAAACTCTGGGAGACATACTTCCAGCTAGTTAAGTTGAGACAGTACAAAGCTACCACAGTACCCTCCTTGTTGACTTGGCATCCGTATGTACCTCTCCTAACAACACTTAACTTTCAGCGAAGACAATAGCAACATCATGCTTTCTGCTATGATGATGCAACTATTCTTCATTCAACCAAAAACAAAATAGCCTTCTCCCACACTGAAGACACAAAGTTTATTTATCGATTTTTGGGCAATGTTCCCTTCCTCTTCCATCTGAGCCACACTCTGCTAATGATATCCTGTAGCTTAACTACTAAGATAAAATGAGACATAAGATTAACTTATGTTAACACATTTTATGCTACTATATGTAGGCAAATGGGAAAAAGAGGAGTAAAAATGGTTAATATATAAATATATGCATATCAAAGGAAAAGATAAATCTTCATAATTGCTCTAGTCTGTTTCTGTAAATGGCCATCTGATTGTAGTTGGTATTCGTCACCACCTTTTCCATCACCCATTCCATAACCTTTTTGTGCATAGCAAGCACTTCCACTCACTGTTATACTTAGTTTTCCATAACACAAGCTCCTTATTCAGCAGCAATACTATGTAGAATCCCACAAAGTTGCCTAAAGAATTCTGCAAGTAGGGGCACCTGGGTGACTCAGTCAGTTAAGCATCTGACTCTTGATCTCAGCTCTGATCCTGATCTCAGAGTTGTGAGTTCAACCCCTGCATTGGGCTCTATGCTGGGCATGGAGCTTACTAAAAAAAAATTCTGCAAGTCCACCACTGTGGTTTTGGCAGAAGCATTGCAGGCATGGAAGGCAAATCCATATTCAGAGTATCTATTAAGTGGATGTGTGATACCCAGAGATACTTGATACTTTGTGTTCTGGGAAACATCCTTAAGAATGATACCTAACTTATCATCAGAAGCAATAGAAGTTATCAAGTGAAAACATTTTTAAAGTCCTTTAAGAAAACAAAACTTTTAAGCTGGCTTCCTATGAATATGAAAGTATATTTTGGGATTTCTTTACTTTTAAAATGAAGTATAGTTGGTATATAATATTACATTAGTTTAAGGTGTACAACATGGTGATTTGACAATTACATACATTATGAAACACCTTAAGTGTAGCCACCATCTTTCACCATATGAAGTTATTATAATATTATTGACTATATTCCCTATGCTGTACTTTCCATCCCCATGACCTGTTTATTTTATAACTGGAAGTTTGTACCTCTTAATCCTCTTCACTTAGATTTTCTTTGTTAAAAATCACTTCTAAGAAGGTAGAAAGTCAATGCACAGACTAGTAAATTATATTTGCAATGCACATTTCTGAAAAAGGATTCAAATGCAGAATGTATAAAAAGCTCATATGATTCAATAAGAATACAACCAATAAAAATGACAAAAACTTGAAGAGTCATTTCAGAAATATGATATCTAATAGTTAATAAACTTACAAAAAAACTCTTAATAGTATTACTTGTTAGGAAAATGAAAAACAAAAACAAAAACAAAAACAAAAACCCACTTGAGTATTTCATTTGCCCTGAGTGTATGAATGTAGCTAGGTGGAAATAACCCCTATAGAGTTGGAGGAAATAATGACTACCTCTAGGGAAACAGGCAGGGGGGTGAATTTCGCAGAAGCTTCCGTCACTGAGCCCATGTAGAGAGAAGAAAAAGCAGTAACAGGTCACAGACCTGGACATTGAAGGAAAGGCAGGCTTTACTAGGAAAAAAGAAAATTGATATTTATTAAGCTTATTACGTGTTAGGCACTGCAGTATGCATTTTTAAAATATTTTATTTATTTACTTGAGAGAGAGAGTACAAGAAGGGGAGGGGGCAGAGAGAGAGGGAAAAGCGGACTCCCCCTAAGCAGGGAGCCCAGATGCAAGTCTCAGTCCCAGGACCCCAGGATCATGACCTGACCTGAAGGCAGACCCTGAACTGACTGACCCATCCAGATGCCCCCACAGTATGCATTTAGATTCAATATCTAATTCACACATTACAAACATTTTGAGATAGGTATTATTGTTCCCAGTTTTTAATTTTTGTTTAAAAAAATTTTTAAGGATAGTGGACATACATGCTACAGTTTTTTATATTTAGGAAAATAGACATATCTTTCCTAACTTTAAAAGCTTCTCTAACTTTTATTGTCGGTCAGGGTATAACATTTTACAGGGCTCCTACAGAGTAAAGTTGGGAGTATGGAGAAGCAATTGGCCCCAGAAGAGGGGAGCTGCATATCCCAGCAATGGTGACATTATTGGTTTCAACTGGAATCCAAAAGGAACTGGAAAAGAAGATGACGAACCCAGATACAAATTGCCCCAAGACCAATAGATGAAATCATCCACTAGCCAGTTAGCAGTGCTGAACACTTTAGCAAATCTCTTATACAACAGTGTTCTGGGAAGAAAAAGGGGCTACAGGGAAAGATGAGCTATTGTTCCTTAAGCATTCGAAACATGTTTCCATATCAAGATAGGCACAGCTTGCCTTTGTCCACTCTGCCTATAATTCTCTCCCCTCCAAATATCTGCATGTATCTCTGAACTTCCTTTATATCTTTATACAAATGTCACCACTTTGTGAATCTTTTATTTCTCCATTTTTCCACCCTGAGAACCAGGTTCTTTTTTTAAAAAAAACATATAACGTATTATTTTCTTCAGGGGTATAGGTCTGTGAATCATCAGTCTTACACAATTCACAGCAGTCAACATAGCACATACCCTCCCCAATGTCCATCACCCAGCCACCCTATCCTCCTCTACCCTCCAGCAATGCTCAGTTTGTTTCCTGAGAGTAAGAGTCTGTTATGGTTTGTCTCCCTCCTAATCTATTTTGTTTCATTTTTTCCCCTCCCTACCCCCACAAACCCCCACACTGCCTCTCAAATTCTTCATATCAGAGAGATCATATGATAATTGTCTTTCTCTGATTGACTTATTTCGCTTAGCATAATACCCTCTAGTTTCAGTCACATCATTGCAAATGGCAACATTTCATTTTTTGGTGGCTGCATAATATTCCATTATACATATATATGCCACATCTTGTTTATCTATTCATCTGTTGATGGACATCTAGGCCCTTTCCACAGTTTGGTTATTGTGGACATTGCTGCTATAAACATTCAGATGCATGTGCCTGCCCCTTTAGATCACTACATTTGTTTCTTTAGGGTAAATACCCAGTAGTACAATTGCTAGGTTGGGTAGCTCTATTTTCAACTCTTTGAGGAACTTCCATACTGTTTTCCAGAGTGACTGCACCAGCTTGCATTCCCACCAATGGTGTAGGAGGGTTCCCCTTTCTCCACATCGTTGCAAACACCTGTCATTTCCTGACTGGTTAATTTTAGCCATTCTGACTGGTGTGAGGTGGTATCTCACTGTGGTTTTGATTTGTATTTCCCTGATGCCAAGTGATGTTGAGTACTTTTTCATGTGTCTGTTGGCCATTTGGATGTCTTCTTTGGAGAACTGTCTGTTCATGTCTTCTGCCCATTTCTTGATTGGATTATTTGTTCTTTGGGTGTTGAGTTTGATAAGTTCTTTATAGATTTTGGATACTAGCCCTTTAACTGATATGTCATTTGCGAATATCTTCTCCCATTCTGTTGATTGTCTTTTGGTTTTGTTGACTGTTTCCTTTGTTGTGCAAAAGCTTTTGATCTTGATGAAGTCCCAATAGTTCATTTTTGCCCTTGCTTCCCTTGACTTTGGCAATATTTCTAGAAAGAATTTGCTCCGGCTGAGGTTGAAGAGGTTGCTGCCTGTGTTCTCCAAGAACCAGGTTCTAGTATACCTCAAGTAGCAAGAACAAAAGCAGGTCTTTGCAGAAACACTGACACCTGGTGTTCTGCTAAATATTTTGTGACTACCTACTCTGCCCTCCACCGATGACAGACAAGTTAAATAGTGGTGAAGACTAGTCCCCTTGGGAGCTACCACTGCTGAATCAAAGTCAGTATACTTCATGTGAGAGAAGAAGAGGAAGGCTGGCTGATTTTTAATCTTTTGCCTAGCCAGCTGTGAAAGTGATTGACTTCAGATGATAAATATAACACGTGGGATGATTTGGGCTGGAGAGTAATAGGATATCATGGAAATAAAGCTTGGCACTGTTGCAGAGGTTGGGAGGTTTTTCTTTGTTAAGTGAACTTGTGTTTACTGCTCTGTCTTTTATTGTAGTGTGAAAATATCCTGAGAAGCAGGAGCAAGAGTCAATGATGGAAAAAAGTAATAATTGCATTGTAGGGAATCATGATTGGTTTACTCTTTTCATGTTATAACATGCCACCCAATCTCCCAATATGACATCATAATGCCCTGACTTCCCCTTAACAGTAAGAAACATGATAGACCATGGATACTTATGATAATACATGAAATATACTATGTAAATTACAAAACACACCTCAGAAAATATTGAGCTTTATCCTGTCAGTAAACTCCACTGCAATTTCAGATTATGTCTCCCAACCCCTTAATATTTTATACATTACATGCATCTGGTTGAGTGCCTAAGGTAGGGAGGTTATTATACTAGCTGATTTGCATATGTGTTCTCATTTAATTCTTATTGGAACACGTCAAGGTTGGCTGCATCATCCATTTGGGAGGCAGTGTAGCTATGTGCTTGAGATCATAAACTTGGGTTGAATTTCTAAATCTACCATTCATTAGTTAAGATCTTAGGCAAATTACTTAATAACTTTTATGCTTCAGTTTCCTCATCCCTACAGCGTGGGTATTGATGAGAAGTAAATGAGATGATGCATGCTAAACCTCAGCCCAGTGCCCAGTAGAAAGACACTGGCAACTTACAGAAAGAAAGTTGAATATAAGAGAAGTTAAATACCTTGCTGAGTAAGTGACAGAGTGGAGGTTTCCCTCCATATCCTATGTAGAGGAGACAATTTTCCTCACCCTAAAAGTTATTCTCTATTTCAATATAGTATTATATATTCTTTATAGTGTTCATCACTATTTAAAATTATCTTATCTTTAAGTCTGTTTATTTTTTTCTTTTCCCACTGCACCATGGGCCTTTTCTATCCTCTTCACTACTGCATCTTCCCTGCCTGAACAATGCCTAGCCCTGAGGAGGTACAATCAACGTACATTTGTTGAATGAATATGCAAAAGATGAAATTACAGATGACCCTTGAGCAAGGTGAACGCTGGGGACACTGAGCCCCGCATGATTGAAAATCCGTGTTTTTAAATTTTGACTTACCAAAAAACTGCTAATAGCCTGCTGTTGACCTGAAGCCTTACTGATAACAGTCAGTTAACATATATTTTGCATGCATATAGATTATATACTGTATTATTACAAAAGTAAGCTAGAGAAAAGAAAATGTTATCAGGAAAATCATAAGGAAGAAAAAATACACTTACTGTATTTATCGACACTGTAAGTTTACATTGCCCGATTATAAAATAAATTGTCTGTCAGTATCCACATCAATATTGTCTTATATGATACAAAACACCATAGATGCTATACATATTACTGACATTAGCCATCACAAATGAAATGATAATGTGAAAAAGAAATTCATATTTATTTACAGGTATAACAACTCATGCACTGATAATGAAGAAGGAGCAATATGATTGCTTTATGGCAGTCTAGTGTAATTGATATGACTGCTTCCCGGTCATAGTGTGCAGCCTTTGTGTATAGCCATAGTGTAATGATTATGACTCATCATCACTAGGGTATAGCTTAGCCTCTACACTGATGAACAAATCATTATAAAATTTTTACAGCATACAGTATTACAGTCATATTTATAATACGCTATTGGAAACATGGTTACATTTTTAAAAAACCATTTACCTAATCCATAGTTTTTCCAATAAAGAGAGAGAGAGAGAGAGAGGCATACTTTATAGTAATGCAATTCTTTGAAAGCAAAGTAATAAAACAGCAAGAAAACTAGTGTATTATTAATTTTATATGAAATATCACTTACCTATGCCTAAGAATAGGCTGCGAATGGTTCCATGTATGGTAAGTATCTGTGTGTGTAAGTTTTGATCAATTTTAACTTTTTTAAATCAATTTTAACTTTTATAATACATTGGTGTATATTTTATGGTAGTAAATGGTAAAATAGACTAGTATCTACATATATTTTGTGCATTGACATATATAAATTTTTCTTAATTTTTCCCATATTTCTAGTGTGTCCAGTTCATCTGCAAGTTTTCCAAATTATTGTAAATCCCCCTACAATTTTCCAATATATTTATTGAAAAAAAACCTGTGTAAGTGGCCCTGCACAGCTCAAACCTGTGTTGTTCAAGGGTTCACTGTATGTCTAGAGTCCTTGTGATTCCAATACTAATGTAAAGGATTAAGCTGGACTAATTCTCCATGTTATTTATCTAGAATTGTTAAAATTTCTACCCTGCAAGTCACTTAAGGCATGAGTTAATCTATGCAAGGTAACTAGTGGTCAATTGCCTTGGCCTCTATTTCAGGCAAAATAGGCAGCAATAGATTGTAGATTTGGCCTTACTAGGTATGGGAATACTCCCTCTGTTGGAGGTATGCCTTTCTAGTCAAGGACGCTCTCGCTCCAACATGCGGTGGATCAGTATTTTCATCAGATACAAACTTCACATCAAGTGGGCTTCTGAGTGGTGAGGCAAGGTGCTTACTATCACTGAGGCATCTGAATGCCACCATCCAAAGGAAAAAGGAACTTGACTTGGAATGGCTTTTGTTTATCTCGCAGCCCATCCCTAGCCCTAGCCCTCACACTTCTGAATCAGGAGACATTTCCAGGATATCCTTCATTAACCACAACTGCATCTCTTTTCTTAGAGAGGAAAACTCTAAGTTAGCCATCGAGATGCCTTTGCAGCCTATTCCATTTTTCAGAATATGGTTTGAATATATGGAAGGCACTCTGTTCTAGTATTAGTCACTAACCCATGCTGTTTCCTTGTTTATTTTAGTTGTTCACAGGAAAGTGTTTGAAGTCAACTTACACCACCAATATAGATATATATTCTGAATAATCTTAATTAGTGCTATCTTATACTATTAGATTTTTCCTAGACATATCTTATTTCTCCAACTACATTTTCACAGATAACAGAGAATGTTCAGAGCTTGGTGGGAAATTTTAGACACAAAAATCACTGTTTAAGCAAATATGTATGTGTTAAATCAAACTAAAATTTTACCTGGGCTATGACACAGACAAGACAGACCATAATTACTATTTACTTTTTAAAACAGCTTTATTGAAGTATAACTTACATTTCATATAATTCATCCATTTTGAATTTACAGTTCAATGACTTCTAGTAAGTAAACTGACTTATGAAACCATCACATAGTCCATTTTTAAACATTTTATCATCCCCAAAATATCCTTCATATCCAATTACATTGATTCCTTGTTTCCACCCTGGCCCCAGTCAACCATTGATCTACTTTATCTCTCTCTAGGTTCCTCTTCTGAATATTTAATATAAATGGAAGTATTCAATATGTTCCCTCTTGTCTCTGACTTCTTTTCCTTAACATATTTTTTAGAATCATCTACGTTGAAGCATGTAGTAGTGTTTAACTCCTTTTTATTGTTGAATAGTATTCCTTTGATGAATATGCCACATTTCATTTATCCATCTTCCAACTGATGGACATTTGGATTGTTCCCACATTTTTGGTTACTAGGAAAAATAATCGCAATATGGATTCCCATTATTCTTAGAACATATATTCTCTAACATTTAAATCATTTACAGGGCATCACAAATGTAGGTGGCATGACAGATTCTAAACATCATAGACTTCCAAGCCAGATAGATATGTTCTTCTTCTTATGCCACTTACCAGATGTTTGACCTTGAGTTAATTAGTTAATCTCTTTGAACTTTAGTTTCCTTGTTTGTACATTGGGAATAATAATATCTCTTGTGTGACTTTTGTATTAGAATAATGTAATAAAGCAAAAAGGAAGTTCAGCACCTGGTACAAATGCACATTCACAATTTGGGGCGATTTGCAAGTTCTAAAAATTTTTTTGAAAACTCATAGAAAGAGTTCTAACCAAAGTGCTTTTCCTACCCCCAGGTGCTATGCCACCTGCAACAACTTTCTCTGCAACTGAATAATGGCCATCCATGATGACACAGCCGACTTCTGAAAGGCTGTCAACTCTCTTTGTGTTACGAATTCGTGGGGGATTTCCTCAACGCTCGTGAAGCTGGCCTCAAGACAACAGTGTTTGAACCCCAGGAAACTGAATCTAGGGCAGAGTTGGTTGGTGTGTTTCCAGGACATTTATATGAACTTGTCTCTGATTGGCTGGGCAACCAGATGCAGAATTCTGTTTTCTGAAGCAGAATATTCCACAGATCTAGGCTGCCGAACATTCCTCTGCTGAGATCCTTGCGCGGCGGGATAAATGGAGAAGAGTCCTTTGGCAGCCTCGCTACTAATCCTGTGGCTTCACCTTGGCGGTAAGTCCTTGGAATTTAGAAGACCTTCTGAACCTGGGTGGTGACAGAGAAGGGGGGAGATGCGGAGCGGCACCCCTAGGTTTTACTTGGGAACGTGTGAAGACAATGGAAACTGTAGAGAGACCAATTTCTATGTCTGACCCTGTCTTTCTCAACAGGAGTGGGCAGCGTATTGAATGTGGAACAGAATCCTCCATGGCTTCGTGTTCAGGAAGGAGAGAACACCAATTTCACCTGCCGTTTTCCTTCCAGCAATCTCTACTCTTTACACTGGTACAGATGGGAACGTGCAAAAAGCCCCACGTTCCTGTTTTCAGTTACTTTAAACGGGGATGAAAAGAGGAAAGGACGTGTAAAAACCATTCTTAATACACAGGAGGGTTATAGCTCCTTGTACATCAAAGGATGCCAGCCTGAAGATGCAGCCACATACCTCTGTGCCATGACACAGTGATCTTCAGACACCTGCAGCCCATACCAAAACCCGTGGCTGGTGCTGCTCTGGCACCAGCATTGACAAGAACCACGTGTGGGACACCTGAGTGGTACAGTTGGTGAACCTTTGACTCTTGGTTTCAGCTCAGGTCCTGATCTCAAGGTCATGAGATCCAGCCCCAGGTCCCAGTCAGCGCTCAGAGAGGAGTCTGCCTGAGATTCTCTCTCCCTCTCACTCTGCTCCTCCTGCTCATGTGCGCACTCTCTCTTTCTTCAATAAATAATAAAGTAAGTCTTAAAAAGAAGAGCCATGTGTTGGTAGAAAAGGCAAATTCATTGAATTATAGTGTTTTCTGTAATCAGGGGAAAGTGCAGACATAGATAAGCCTTCTAGGCATTGTACCTCCCTCAAATAACTGGACTGTTACGAAGCACCACTAACCTCAATTCCCACCAATGTATCAGCCATATCACTGAGTGAGATCCCTTGCTTTCTCTTTTGGAATAATCAATGCCAAATGAACTAGATGGTTACTCCACCTTATCTAAAATAATCTGGTTAAACTAGGGTAATATTTACTCCTCATTGTTGCTACATCTAGTCATTCTGTGATATCTCTTCACATGTATGAATGGAGCATGAGAATCTGCACTCTTCTCACTGCTGGCATAGAGATCTGCATGTTTCATACCAGAACAGGCAATGCTGCCTCTCTTAACCCACTGAGGGTTTTGGTTTTGGTTCAGTTCAACCTTCCCCCTACATGAACATCTGGATTTCATTTCTTCTCATATGTGGCTATTTGCATTTTTGACCATTTGTATTTATTTATTTATTTATTTATTTATTTATTTATTTATTTATTTAGTTAGTTAGTTAGTTAGTTAGTTAGTTGCCTCCATGCCCAGTGTGGAGCCCAATGTGGGGCTTGAACTCACCACCCTGAGATCAAGACCTGCGCTGAGATCGAGAGTTGGACACTTAACCAACTGAGCCACACAGGCATCCTTGGCCATTTGGATTTTTTAAAAGTCCCTTGTGAAATCTGAAAGGAGCACTGTTAACAGGACACTCGGTCTATCCTCCAGCTTATACTGTGATTGTGATAAGTACCTGAACTCTGTGATGATCTAAGTTTCTTCATTTGTAATTTCCAGGCATAGGAGGTGAGTGGAATATCTGGTCCTTGCTTATTTTGCAGATTTCTAAACAATCCACCGGTTTAAAGCCCATTGGTAGCCTAGAAGCCTCTAATTCTGGAACCCTTCTGGGTTTTGTTAGCATGAATTAACTTGTTTCTGGGCCTCTTTATCTAATAGCTTATCAGCTTTCTCCTGACATCCACATTAATAACTGTCTATCCAGCTCTGGTCTGGCTTCTTAAATTATGCTGCTATTGCTCTCTCTCTCTCTCTCTCTTTGTAGATTTTTTTTTGAAATTTCATTATTGTCACTATCACATGTGTAACAAAAATACTACATAGTCTGAAAACAGTTTTGAATTGCATACAACTCCCTCAGATTGTACTCTTATTTAAGAGATATACATATGGAAAGATTGTTTTTCCAAAAATCATTCACAAGGTAGTAATAAATCTATTTGACCCTCTGACTGGGAATAGTTGACTCTGTTACGTTATTGGCATATGCGTAGAATAGGAAGTGTGCAGTACAACACTGAGGGAGGAGAACCTGCAGTCCCTGGCACACTAGTGTTGGTGGAGTAAAGCAACACAGCAGAAGGTTAATCTCTGTTCCAGCTGTAGGTCAGCTTCCCAAACTGGATCTCCATCATTATTAACACAAACATCAATGGTAAGAATTTCTAATATTTTCCTGTAATGATCCTGTGGTTTTAGCTAACTGAATTAGAAACAAAGGCCCAGAAAGTTGTTAAGGACAGAGTTTTGTTCATTTGTGCATTGTTGCAACACAAGACTTTACAGGGTTTTCTATGTCTTAGACCATAGAGAAGTTGGTTATGTTTATACAGGGCTTCCAAATAGAATGCCACTTGAAACTGATCCATGGGCCCCTTGCTCGTCTTTGGATGTAAAGCGAAAGAAAGCTCTTTATACACATGTGATCAATTCTTGGATACAGTGGCACATAATTTGGAAAAATCTACTGTTATATGTATGGGGGAAAATGTAAATCTGGAATGCAGAGTCCTTACAAAAAATATCCATGTGTTTACAAAAGTTGTGTGTAACCAAGGAAATATGAATCAAAATTCTCAGTCTGTGGGTTCTAAAGTTGATCTGAAATTGAAAGTAGTCTGTTAAATCTTGATTATTCACAGAAATACAGGCATGCTTTTGTAAATAGTCCCACAGTTTTGGAGGGGGTTGGGTTGTTTGTTTTTTAGAGTTTAGTAAATGGAATGAGAAGAACAAGTGAAGTATAAAAACGACATTGAACAAGAAAACCTTCCATCTCCCTGTTTGTTGGAGGGCCCCAACATGAGCAATCAGCCACCTGCTCCTGGGCTGTGGAGACCCAGAGCTCACATTACACCCGAACATTGTCACCACGTCTTCTGTGACAGAGCAGGAGCACGAGGACCATATTCGAAAAGAAGTTTGGCGAAATAGGCAGCTGTTCCACATTGAGCTATTAGAGACCATCAGGAATCAGATAGTGGAAAAACACATTTTAATTCTTGCCAATTTTCCCCAAGTCCTCAACAAGAATCTGCAAGGGATTTCAGTGCCACCCGTAGTTTGCAGCATAACAAACCACCCCAAAACTCAATGGTTTTAAACAGCTACCATCTTACTATCTCATAATACTTCTGCTCCATGTGACATCTGGGGCTTGACTGTGCTGGAACACCCCAGATTGCTCACTGACATGTCTGGAGCCTTAGAGAATGCCTGGAAGGCAGGGCTCAGCTGTGACTCAATTAAAATAAGTAACAAAGCTTGCCCAGATTCACTGTGGAAGGGGAGCATGGAATTCAGGAAGCACGGACATTGGGGGCATCTTACCAAAAAGCTAATGGTATAAACACATTCCTTATGACAGATAGGTACCAGAGTGCTAATGAAGCACAACACATATCCAGTAATTTTCAAGGTCATGTCAGTTTGACCTCTCAAGTAACACTCATAGTCATTTCCTTGTGTCCATACTCCTGCTACTGTCCTACTTCAGGCATTCATCACCTCTCACTTGGATGATTGCTATGGCCTATTAATCATCTGCTGCCTCTAGTCTTAACTCTTTGAATCTAACCACACTGCCACTAGAATTATTAAAAATATATGTATATTTGATCAGATTACTTCTTTTTTTTTTTTTTTAAAGANAGTAACACTCATAGTCATTTCCTTGTGTCCATACTCCTGCTACTGTCCTACTTCAGGCATTCACCACCTCTCACTTGGATGATTGCTATGGCCTATTAATCATCTGCTGCCTCTAGTCTTAACTCTTTGAATCTAACCACACTGCCACTAGAATTATTAAAAATATATGTATATTTGATCAGATTACTTCTTGGTAATCTTTGGGTAATGAAGAACCATTAGAAGT
This sequence comes from Ailurus styani, assembly GCA_002007465.1. Taxonomy (NCBI): domain Eukaryota; kingdom Metazoa; phylum Chordata; class Mammalia; order Carnivora; family Ailuridae; genus Ailurus; species Ailurus styani. The sequence continues at coordinate 70,885 of LNAC01001156.1, read as the reverse complement.
TGTTAAGATCAATCTTATATTAAAATATATGGAGCTATTTATGGTTTTCCCCTAAGTTATCTTCCTTTTTTAAATTTATTTTTTTAAAGATTATTTTTTATTTATTTGAGAGAGAGAGAAAGGGAGAGAGCAAGAGAGCGCACAATCAGAGGGGAGGTGGGGTGCTCGATCCCACGACTCTGGGGTCATGACTTGAGCCAAAAGCAGCCACTTAACTGACCGAGCCACCCAGAGATTCCCTCTAGTTATTTTCTAATTTTGCCTTCCACCCTCTCTATGTACTCCAGAAGCATATCATCCATTTAAAAATTCTAACCACTTATGCATGCACTGAACTCTTTCTTAAATCCGTGCCTTTGCAGATGCTGACCCCTTTGCCCAGATTATACTTTCCCCATTGTCAAATGCACACAAATCTACTCATCCAACATGTCCCAGTTCAGACAGTATTATTGATTTATTTTTCTTATTAATTAATTTTTATTTTTTAAATTTGTTTGACAGAGAGCGAGTGAGAGAGAACACAAGCAGGGGGAGTGGGAGAAGGAGAAGCAGGCTTCCTGCCGAGCAGGGAGCACAATGCAGGGCTCGATCCCAGAACCCTGGGATCATGACCTGAGCCAAAGGCAGACGCTTAATGACTGAGCCACCCAGGTGCCCCTGGCATTATTGATTTCTTATCTGAGGATATCCTCTCATAGGATAACATAACATTTTAGTATAAATATTCTTGAATCTGTCCTCCCTTCTGATAGTTTTAACAAGAATATTTGCTGTTTTGAGCTATCTTATGTTTATATTCAGTGCAAGCATTTCCTACCAGGAGTGTAGAGATTCCTTCTACTCCTTATGCCAATGCATGGTCAGGTCCTCTTCTCTTTACTTAGCAAATTTCTGCATCAGGCTAATGGACCCAGAGAGAGGTTACACCAGAGACTACGGTGTGTGTTGGGGAAGGGCGCCGGACTTCCCTGTGCCAGATTACATTTCTGTAACATTCTGTGACAGTTTTATCTTCATTTTGGGACCAACACTCTTGTGAAGAAAAGTGTCCCAGTGGTGTGTATGTCCAAAAGTTTTATCTTAACCCATGGGATTTTCATTTTCTACTTCTAGTTCTGTTTCCTTATTACTCTTCAATTCAAATTCAGATCCACTTTTGATTCTAAATGAAGTGTTGAGATAGAGTTTCTACTATTAAAACATTTACATGGCAATACTTCAAAGTTATGAGAACTCCTATAGCAGGTTAACTGCTGGGCCTCCAAAAGATAAGTCCACATCTTAATCCACGGAAACTGTGAATGTAACCTTATCGGGCAAAGAGCTTTGCAAATGTAATTAAGTTAAGAATAACAATATAAGGTCATTCTGGATTATCCTGGTGGTCATAAATCATAAATGACAGGTGTCTTTTTAAGCGATGCACAGGTGAGAAGGCCTTGTGAGGGCATTCTTGCTGGAGGTAGACTTTGGAGTGATGTAGCCCCAAGCCAAGGAGTGTCTGGAGACTGCAGAAGCTGGAGGGGGCAGGGAAGGGTCCTCCCCTGGGGCATTCAGAGGGAGCACTGCCCTGCTGACACCTTGATTTCTACTCCTGGCCTCCAGCACTGTTAGAAAATAAGATTTTGTTCTTTTGAGCCACCACATTTGTGGTAGTTTGTTATGGTAGACCCAGGAAAAGAATACAATTTCTCCTCAAAGTAACATTTCTTAAAGCACAAGCTGGAGTGAGGGACAGAGGGAAAACCAGACTCCCCGCTGAGCAGGTAGCCGGACCTGGGGCTCCAATTCAGGACCACAGGATCACGACCTAGCTGAAGGCAGATGCTTAACTGACTGAGCCAATCGGCACCCCTCCAAACTAACATTTCTAAATAGCTACAACCAACCCTTGATTGTTTACCTTCATGGAAAGGTACATTTAGATTGGTCTTTGGAAATTTTGAGTTCAAACTTTCACATATTGTATACGAAAGCATACACATTAATTTATCATTTAACAAATATTTCAGTATCCACTCTTTGCCAGGTGTTAGAATAGTTTCTGCAAACATGGAGATGAACAAATATTGATTGACTACCACGTGTCAGGGACTTTACTCGTGATCCATAAGTGAACAAAACAGACAAAATTCCTTCCATTCATAGACCCCACATTCTGGAGAAGCACGGTCCAACAGAACTTCCTGAGATGGTGGAAAAGTTCTATACCTGTGCTGTCCACTGGCCATTAGCTCTGTGTGCCTACTGAAAACTTGAAATGTGGCTCATACAACTAAGGAACTACATTTTAAATTTAATTTAATTTTAATTACTTTACGTAGGCTCGTGTGGCTAGTAACTACCATATAGGACAGCACAGTTGTTGAGGATGATATAGTACATACCCTCAAGATATACAAGGCAGCTCAGATAATGAACAGATCATTATAAGACAGGACAGTTAAGTGCTGTGGTAAGTGAGAGTGAAAATCTGTGGAACCATATTGAGCTATTCTGCTCATGTGTTGTGTTTTATGGAAGCCTTCTTAGAGTAATTCATGTCTGCTATATAAGACTTTTTTTCAAATTATATTGATTTTTTAAAAATCCCTGATATGTGGGAAAGTAACATAGTGGGACAATAGAGATGACCTCTAAATTGGATAATTAACAACCAGGGTAATCTGTATGACGACAGAGAACTGGGTACTTTTTATCTTCTACTTTAAGATCATGGATGATCTAACAAAAATTATGAGTTTTTTCCACATTTATTAAAATATCTGTGACCTCGTATGTTCCATTAACACACGCACAGACCCATGCTACATGATTCTGGATGAAACTGGAAATGACAAATGGAATTTTTTTTCCTTTTGACACCCCAGTTTTAGATCACAGAATCCATTTTTAAAAGACAAAGTATTCCTGCCTAAACAATATTAGTATCAGTAAACTCTTGTTTCCCCAAGCCTTGACAAATAGATATACCATTCGAATTAGAAAAGTGTATAAACAGTTATATAATCAGCAATTTTCAAGTCTGGCCACAGGGAGGCAGCATCTGTAAGCATAGACCCACCTCTGAAAGTGGGTGAGAAAAACCGTCTGATTGGCTGTCTAAAATTCCAGTCCCTTCTTTCCTCTTTCTTTTCAAAAGGTAATGGTAGACTACCCGTCTTTGGGTCTGGAAGACACTTGTACAGCAGAAACCCATTTAGGAGCACTCAGATTCAGCCACTCTTTCGGAAGAGGAAGGAGAGAGATGTTACTTACAGTACCAGTGCTATCTTATGGATGCAAGTATCACGTGAGTTAGAAATTGCTTCCCTAGAATCCAACACGGTGGAATGTTATCTGTAGGCAACTGCAGGAATGAGATTTTCTGATTGAGAGCAAAAAAGTGGGCAGGGGCTAAAAAAGGAGAAAGAGGGACTTGGGGAGGGAGACATGGAAAGGAGAAAATTAGACAAGAGTGAGAGGTCACTGTAGCTTAGAGAATAGGGATCTAATGTGATTTTCTCTGATGTCTCCCATTTTTTTAACAGAAATAAATGGACAAGAGATAAAGCAAAATCCTCAATTCTTGCTTCTACAAGAGGGACAGGACTTCACCATTTACTGCAATTCCTCGAGCACTTTAAACAGCTTACAGTGGTACAAGCAGAGGCCTGGGGGTGGTCCTGTTCTCCTGATCACATTACTTAGGGGTGGAGAAGTGAAGCAGAAAAGACTGACAGCTCGGTTTGGAGAGACTAGAAAGGACAGTTCCCTGCACATGGAGGCCGCCCAGACTGCAGATGCAGGAACCTATTTCTGCATGGTGCCACAGTGCTCTCAGAGCACCTGCAACCTGTCCCCAAACCTTGATGTAGAGCTCCAGAAACAACCCCTCCGATCTCTCCTTAAGAAGGAGTCAGAGAAAGCTGAAGTCATGGGGTGGCTGGTGGCTCAGTCGGTTAAGCGGCTGCCTTCAGCTCTGGTCATGATCCCAGGGTCCTGGGATGGAGTCCCACATCTGACTCCCTATTTCGTGGGGATCCTGCTTCTCTCTCTGCCCCTCCCTCCTGCTCTGCTCTCTTTTGCTATCTCTCTCCCTCAAATGAATAAACAAAATCTCAAAAAAATCTGAAGTCACAATGTGAAAAACTAAATGTTAAATAATAATAATAATAATAATAATAATAATAATAATAATGTCTCCAGACTCAAATGGCTTAATTAGAGAAGTCCATTAAAAATTTGAAGAGTTAGTATGAATTTTACAGTTTCTTCCAGAAAACAGAAAGGAAGTAATTCCTAACTCATTTTAAGAAGCTAGTATTTCCCCGATACCAAAATCAGGCAAAGATCATACAGAAAAGAAAATTGCAGAGAAACTTCCCTTGTGAACATAAGCAGAAAATTTCTTCACAAAATATTAGCAAGTAGAATTCATCAATATATAAAAATAATAATGCCAAATGCAAATGGATTTTTTTCCCAGAGACTCAAGTCTGCTTCAATGCTTGGAAATTAATTGATGGACTCCACCACATTATCAGGCTAAAAAAGAAAAATCACATAATCATGTTAATCTATGCAGAAAAATATTTTTTTGCCATAATTCAACATTCATTCATGGTAAAAACTTTGAAAAACATAGGAGTAGTGGGGACCTTCCTCAACAGCTAATAGTATGCTCACCAGTAAAATACTATATACTTTTGCACTGAGATCAGGAAAAAGGCAAGGATATGCACACTTGTCAGTTTCATTCGACATAATGCTAGATGCTGGAGCCAGTGTAATAAAGCAAGTACAAGTAAAGACAATCATATAGATCAGAAAAGAAATAAAACTTCCACTCTGTAGATAACATGATTGTCTAATGTAGAAAATCCCAATGTGTATACAAAAAATATCCTAACTATTCAATGGGTTTAGCAAGGTGATGGGATACATGATAAACATACAAAAGTCAAATGAATTTCTATATACTAGCAGTGAACATGTGGACACATAAATTAAAAATATAATGCCATTTACAATACTACAAAAGGACCCCAAACTCCTAGGTGTAAACCTAACAAAACATATATCAAAATTTTGTGCTGGAAACTCCAAATTTTGGTGAAGGAAATCAAAGAAGACAAATGAAGACACATCCTGTGTTTGTAAATTAAAAGACTCAAAATGATAGATATGTCAATTCTCCTGAAAATGATACATACATTTTACATAGCTCCTGTTGAAATCCATGCAGAGCTTTTTATACATAACTGCAAGATCATTCTAAAATTTATATGAAAAGGCAGAATGCCAGAATAACTAGAAGAATCTTGAGAAAAGAAGAATAAAATGGGAGCAATCAGTCAATGTGGCTTCAAGCTACAGCTACAGTAATCAAAATGATGTGTTATTGGTGCAGAGATAGCAATATAGATCAATTTAAAAACTAGAGAACCCATAAATAGATCCACACAAATATACCTGATTGATTTTTTTTTCTTTTACAAAAGTGCCAAAGAAATTCAGTGGAGGAAAGATAATCTTTTCCATCTATGGTGTTGGAGCAAATGGACCTCTGTAGGCAAGAAAAATGAAACTTGATTTAAGCCTCACACTTCATAAAAACTAAGTTAATAAAATCAACTTAAAGTGTATCACAGACAAATGTAAAATGTTAAATTGTAAAACTCTTAGAAAAAGCATAAGACAAAATTTTTGATACTTAAGTCTGGGTTAAGAGTTCTTAGATTTGACACCAAAACCACAGTCCATACAAGTTTAAAAAGAAAGAGAGAGGAAGAGGGGTAAATTCAAAATTAGATCCTTTGCCCTACAAAAGATCCTTTTAGAAGGATAAAGAGACAAGAAGCTCCACACTGAGAAAAACTATTTGCAAACCATATAACCCTCAAAAGACTAGTATCTAGAATATACTAAGAATCCTCAAAGCTTAAGAGTAAATAAAACTAACAATTTCATCAGAACATGAACAAAAAATATTTTACTAAAAAAGATATACAGATGACAAATAAGCACAAGAAAATATGTTCAACATCGTTAGCTGATTAGTGAAATACAAAGTGAAATCACAGAGAGATATCATTACACACCCACCAGAATGGCTAAAATAAATTTGTGACAGCTCCATCTTTCCAGAAGCAAAAGTTCCTGTCATTCTTTTAAATTCTTTTGCCATATTATTGTGTGTGCAGGGGGGATGGCATTGTGGATTTAATTTATAGTCTGTTGATGAGTAATGATGTTGAGCACATTTTCCTCAGCATATTGGCCATTTGGATTATTCCTTTTGATAGGCGTCACTTCACATCTGTGGTTAATAAAATGGATTCTCGAATCATGCTAGTGGGACAAATTCCAGTTATCACTTACTGTGACCTTAGAGAAATTACAGACTTCCTTTCACATTTCAATTTCCTCATTTATAAAGTGAGGATGGTAATACTATTTACTTCATATGATTAAATAATAGTAATTAATTCATAAGATTAAAACAGCCTCTTGATAAGCAGACCCTTGAAAACACTCTCATCAGATATTAATGCTAAGAAATTCAAGCCTAGATAGGAGCAGGAAAAGAGAATGCACCAAAACCTTGACTCAATTTGTTTCTGTATTTGACTCCCAGAAGGTGATATTATGTAACCTGGAAAAGCCTCTTCTAATAAAAATTCTACCTCACTCCTGTGAGCTTCTTTACTTTACAGCTCACTGAGGCCCACGTTCTGAGTAGGCTCAATGCCAGGAGCAGTCATTGTCAAAGAAGGATCTCTTACTAAATGTCTCCAGAACTTGCCATTTTTTAAAAAGATTTTATTTATTTATTTGATAGAGGCAGCAAAAGAGCACAAGTGGGGAGGAAAGGCAGAGGGAGAGGGAGCAGCAGACCCTCTGCTGAGCAGGGGACACCCCCCATCCATGTAGTGCCTGATCCCAGGATCCCTAAGATCATGACCTGAGCTGAAGGCAGAGAGAGGCTTAACTGACTGAGCTACCCAGGCACCCCATCTAGAACGTGCCTTTAAATGGGGATTTCTGAAATCTCAGATTTTCCCAGTTACAAGGACTCAGAAAAATCTGGCATGCTCCTTTCTGCTCCAAAGGAGAGATCTTCCAGAACATAGCTGTCAGTTTCCTCACTGCCTAGCTATGTTCTCAATGACAATTCTGCTACTTGGAATATTCTTCACAGTGTGTAAGTAACCATGTATTTTATGTTCCTGCCTTGATATCAGAAACATCATTCTGATTGGAATCTGAATGGAGGCACTGTCTCATTTTAAGTAGGTCTGTCCTGGTCTCACTGACATTGATGTTTCAGGAGGAACCGGAGTCCAGTCAGTGACCCAGCCTTATGCCCACGTGCTGGTCTCTAAAGAAGCCGCTCTGGGGCTGAGGTGCACTCTTCCTATGGGGCAACTCTTAATCTTATCTGGTAAGTGCAGCACCCCAACCAAGGCCTCCAGCTTCTCCTGAAGTACATGTCAGGGACACCCTGTTAAAGGCATCTAAGGTTCTGAAGCTAAATTTAAGAATGAAACCTCCTTCCAGCGGAAAAAATCCCCGGCCCTTTGGAGCGATGCCACCAAGTACTTCCTTGCTCTGAGTAACACAGTGCCTGGACTGCAAGGAGACACGGCAGTTTTCAGAGACTCACTTGTTTGTTTTTAGCAAGCTTTCTCGTTTGCTGGAAGTAAACAGGATGGAGGAGGAGAGCTCCAGGGAGTGCTTCCTCCTGAGGATGAATAGCAACTTCAACATGTTTCCTCTTTCACAACGGGGCCCTGTAGACAAGTTCTTGAACAGAGAGACTTGTATGGATAGTCTCCTTCTACTTGGGGTTACTGAATTCTAGACTGTCAGCGATCCAGTGCAATGTAAGCAACACTGAACTTCTGATTTTTCACCTTCCGAACTCACCTCCAACATGCTTCTCTTATTATCTTTTGCTTTTCAGTTGCTAACAACTCCACTGTTTCAGTATCTCTGGTCATAACTCAAGAATTATTTGTGATTCTTATTTTCTCTCTTATGCTTACATCTAACACACCAAGAAATTCAGATGGCCCTATCTTTAAAATTGACCCATAATCTGACCACTGCTACCACCTCCACTATACCTCCCTGGTCAAGCCACCCCCATGTCTCAAATGAATGACCCTAAAAGCCTTCTGATTGTCCCCCTGCTTGTCCTCCTACAATTTCTTCTTAATACAGCAGAGTCTTACTCAGTTTGGGCTGTTACAACAAATACCATTGCCTGGGTGGCTCATAAACAGCAGAAGTTTATTCCTCACAGTCTTAAAGACTGGAAGTCTGAGATCACAGTGCCGGCATGGTTGGGTTCTGGTGAGGATTCTTCCTCAGATTGCAGCTGTGCATCTTCATGTAGCAAGCAGCAGACAGGAGCAAGCTCTGTCAGGACTCTCATAGGGTCACTAATTCCATTCATGAGGGCTCCACTCTCATGATCTCACCTAATCCTAGTTACCTCCCCCAAACCCCATCTCCTACTACCATCACAGTAGGGTGCGGAGTTTCAATAAGTGAATTGGTTGGGGGGAGGGGCGCATATTAGTCCTTAACAAGCAGCCAATGTGGTTCTTTAAAACACAGGTCAGAGCATGACCTACAAATCTTTCAAGTAATTTCCCACTTCTCTTAGAGTAAAAGTCAAAGTCCTTATAATGGCCTATAAGACTCTACATGTTTCCCATTACAGTTTTCAAATGCTAATGGAAGAAAAGTAGTTTTCAATCCTGAAAACCATAACCAGTGAAAATTTCCCATAGAAATGATAGTAAAATAAAGACATTCTCAAATGAAGGAAAACAGAATTCACTTTAACCAGAACTGCTCTAAAAGAAATCCTGAAAGAAGTTCTTCAGGCTGAAGGGAAGCGATACCAGAGGAAAATCTGTAACTTTAAGAATGAAGTAAAAGCAACGGAAATAGTAAGAGTATGGTAAAATGTAAGAAATAAATTTCTTTTCTTATTTAAAAATTGTGTGGTTATTGAAATCAAATCATTATAACACTGACCGGTGGGGTTTTCAAAGTCTGAAAATGGAGGACATCTCAAATAAAGGGGAGAGGGTAAAATAACCTACCCAATTGTAAGATTTCCTATATTTTGCTTTAAAGCATTGAAATAATTCTAAATAGAATGTAAAAGGAAGTAGGCATGCTACAATCCTTAGGAAGCCACTAAAAACATACTACAAAAAGAAAATGTCGAATAGCAAAGAGATAATAGGATGCCGAGGAACAAAACCAGAGGACCCAAACAGAAAATGAACAATGAAATGATAGACCTATATCTAACCACATCAATAATTACATTAAACACAAATAGTCTAAATACCCAAATTTAAAGAAGTTTAAAAACAGAAATTGCCAGTATGAATTTTTTAACCCACCTATGTACTGTCTCCATGAAACCCATAGATAGATTAAAAATAAAGACATAGATAGATTAAAAACAAAAGTTTGGAAGAAGACATCCAAGCAAACACTAATCTGGAAAGACTATATTAATGTCAGACAAATTAGACTTCAGAAAAAGAAATATCTCAGAAATAAAGAGGGATATTACATACTTACAAAAGCTCAATTTACTAAGAAGACATAACAATGTTAATGTGTGTTCTCCTAACAATAGACCTTCAGAACACTGGAAGCCAAAACTGTTAGAACTGAAAGGAAAATAGAAAAATCTACAATTACACTTGGAGGCCTTTACCCTTTCTACTCAACACGTAGTCAGAAATCAGCAAGAATATAGTAGACTTGCACAATGCTATCTACCAATTTGATCTTATTGATAACCTATTTATAGAACACGCCACTAAACAACAACAAAAAACACATAAAGCGTTGCTTAGAAGAAATAACTTTATTCTTTTTATCTCTTAAAAAAATTACCAGTTATGGGGGCACGTGGGTGGCTCAGTCAGTTAAGCGTCTGCCTTTGGCTCAGGTCATGATCCCAAGGTCCTGGGATGGAATCCTGGGATGGAATCCCTGTTGCTCAGGGGGGAGACTGCTTCTCCCTCTGCCCTTCCCCCTGCTCATGCTCTCTCTCATGCTTTCTCTCAACTAAAATAAAAATAAAATCTTTTTTTAAAAATTACCAGTTATGATGATCTGCCACAAAATGAATGCCCGTATACACATGCTGAACTACACTAGGACATTCTGAGGTAACTGGTAAACACGTACCATGTTTTCATACAAAGAGGAACATCACTAATTATTAAGGGAACCCTGCCACTGTGCTTTCCCTTAGCCTCTGAAGATCAAACATGGGAATTTTCAAGTCGTGTAGAAGGTCAAGCCTAGGAACAAAGGATAAGGCTGAACAGTAAACCACAACTCAACGTTGCCACGGATTAGCCAGGACCAGCCTACCAGGGTCCGTAAATTCAGAATGGAGTGAATGGGAGAGTATATGACCTTTTCCTGTTGTAACGTATCCACTTTTCTTTTACTTTTCATGGAGTGGATCCCAATATAACAATAGAACAATGTGCTCACATCTCATTTAACTGTCAGAAGGCCCAGAAAACATGAATAACCTTTTCTATAATCACACACCCAGTACATTATGGAGAGTAAGTTCTGACTATTCCTGGTTGTAAATTTAAGCCAAGTATTCTGAATTTATGGTATCATTGGTATATTCTCCTGTATACCCCTATCAAGGATAAAGGATGGGCAGGGCGGAGCAAGGGTAGGGAGAAATAGAGAAAGCTGGGAGACATACTTTGAAACAACACAGCACATATGACCTGTTCAGCTATCCATTCATACAGATAGATATACTCTGATGCCCGTTGAACACTGGGGTGTATACCTTGATATGATGGAAAAGTATATACACAAACCTATGTAGATGGGGTTTTGCATATATATTTATTTGTACACATAAATATAATTTGCCATTATTTTGCTGTATTTGTTTATATTTTATTTCTCCTTGTGTGTTTCTCCATCCCTCTCACTTGTGTTTGAGCAAGTGGTATGTCTGCCTCAACATGTAAATGATGATGTCTGGCAAGGAAGCTGTATTTCTTCTGGTTTGTTTTGAAAAACATGAATTTATTCAGGAATGTATACAGTCTATGGAACTGGTAGGGGTTGAAGAAAGGGTTCGTAGTAGGAAATAGAAAAGAGAAAGTGGCCAGGAGAGAAGAGCAGGGTCTCCAGGTCCCAGAATGGGGGGGGGTGTGTGTGTAGGGGGGACGGTCATTACTTCTTGACAATTCTCTTAGAATTAGTAAGATCCAGAGTGAGAAGGTTATTTGGTGACTTTAGGAAGAGTTCTCAGCCTTGCAAGAGATTCTTGGGTCTCCATAAGCCTGAAGGCAGAAGCCTTCTACTTGGAATACCCCACTTAAGAGAAACAGCTTACTGTATATTGGATAATATTTTTAATATTTGTGAATATTCCCCAAGAGGGTCATGTTTGTGTTTCCATTCATAGATCTGAGTGACACCATTTACAGTTCGTGTGAATGATTATTGGCAAAGAGTGGAGCTTGTCTCTGATTGTCTTAACCATACACATCATTCTATTTCTTGAAGTTTAAGATCTTGACAGCTCTGAACTTAAAACATCTTAGGTTTGGATACTTGGCCAGGACAAATGGAGAAGACCCTGGAGTCTGAAGTTTGGATCTTGCAGCTTCGCCTTGGATCCAATGCCTTGGATGTGGGCACCGAAGCCATCAAAGACTTTCCCAACAGGCTAAGGGATGTACCATAGTCATGCTCATTTGGGATCATCCAGGGTTCCCTGGCAGAGTTCCCTGAAAGAACAGTATAAAAATGGTGTAAATTCTATAGTAAGAATTATATAGTATATATAATTATATATTATATATTATAGTATATAGTATATATAGTAAGAATCTATAGTAAGATTAAACTTAGATGTCTTATGCTGCCTTGCCAATCAGCAAGGAACTGGGTTCTTGAACCCTGCATGTCAAAGCATGGAGAGAGCTTAAAGGTGCTATTCCTGTTTCTTTGTATGCTTCACAGGTATAAGCAAAATCCCAGTAAGGATGGCCAATATCCTCTTTGTAATAAATTTAAATTAGGATGAAAAGGAAGAGAGAAACTAAGAGCTACCCTTGCTAATAAGGAGACTCAGAGCTTCCTGCACACTTCTGCCTCCCAGAAACCATGTCTGTGTTGTCTGGACACCTGCAGCCTGTCTCCCATCCTGCTGCTGGGGTTATGATACCCAGTGTTGAGGCAGCAAACTTGTCTTCAATAGGTGTTTTGAAAAAGCAACCCCAATGAATCAAATTTTGTGAGTCTGAAAAAATTATTTTCTCAAAATGCAAATATATACATTTGATAATGTAGCTACCTATGCCTTAATTTGTCAACTTCTCTTCCTCTGCAACAGCCATGTCAGTAACTCAGTCTATCCTCTCTTTAGATCAATCAGGCCTACACAATGAGTTACAACAATGGCTTTTCACAGTTTCCTATCTCCTAAATGTTGGTTGTATTATTTCCCACCCTTGCATGAATGGGACATGCAATATGAGTATTTTACTTTTTAAAAAAAATGTATTTATTTATCTTAGAGAGACAGAGAACATGAGCGGGAGGGGCAGAGGGAGGGAGTATCTGAAGCAGACTCTGTAGAGCCCCACACAGGGCTCCATTTCACACCCTTGAGATCATGACCTGAGCAGAAACCAAGAGTCAGCAACTTAACCAAGTGCACCACCCAGGTGCCACGTGAGCATTTTGCTTTTGCTCTAGTTTCTTCCGTATCTACATGGACATTTCTTTCTTTGTCCCATATCACCATTTCCCTTTTCTGATTCTCTGTGGTGCCCTAAAAGGAACAGGCAAGAGGAAACTGACTTTTGACTCCTGTCTATCCACCCCTAATCTGCAATCCTAGACAGGTTTCCTCCTCTATTCTGAAAGGACAATTTCACCTACCTTACCTCTCACAGGGTTGTTCCAAAATATCTTTTAAAATTAAGATGTCCATTGATCAACTAATAAGAAACTCATAAAGAATTATTAAAATGATGGGATGAACCTCATTGTGTGGATGAAGTAAAATGTATACTATTTCTGAAATGGATTGTATACTAAATTGCAATCTGGCCGGGGTTTGAATTTCTAACGATGTACAATTACTCATGTAAAACAGAGTTAGAGAGAGTGGTGTTGATGAGTCAAATAGAAACAAAGGCCAGTTAATTAATTGATAGCACCTGTGACCATCTAAAGACACTAAACCCTAGACTGCAAAATAAGCTCTAGACCTTTACTCTGAAGAATTGTGTAAAGCTACTAGTTGACTTGAATAAATTGAGTAAGATATGAGGTGTTTTTCTTGGAAAGAGAAGATGTAATCTCAACCTTGGATAGATAAGATTTCCCTAGGTAGAGATTTGGGAGATAAAAACACAAGATATATCCAGCATTCACATTATAGACTTAGGTTAAAGGAATAAAAATATTTCAGTGGTTGAGTTGAGGAAGGAAGTCAAGGATATGAATATCCACAGCTGCTTTAAGAGGAAATATATATTAGAATGTTCATAAAATTCAAGGTCATTTTAATAGGTAAGTGTGTGTATTTTTTTCTTGAATGCATATTTATTTTCCACAAGGAACACAATGATCTGGGGTGGTCACTCTACCACTTCCTCATCAGAGCTGTTCAAACTTTGATCATGTGGGGATCTTGTTAAACTACAGACTATGATTCAGTAGGACCTGTAGATCCGCCTTTCTAACGAGTTTCTGGGTGATTGATGCTGCTGGTCTGCTGACCCCTCATGGCAAAGTTTACACAACCTGAGAGGCAGTATTCTAAGATGGTCAAGTTTATGCATTCTTCAGCTGCACTGCCTAGATTTAAAGCCTGACGGCTTTACAGTCTTGGGGAGCTTACTTAGCTTCACTCTACCTCAATTTGTTCCTCAGTAAAAATAAGATTAATATTAGCTACTTCCCAGTGTTGTCAGTGGGATTAAAGGAGTTGATTTATATAAAGTGTTTAGAGAGGTTGATAGCATTGCTAGTTCTATACATAGTTTATCACGTTTACCAAATCAAAAATACCTATGTTTTGACCTACCTGGATACTTTATATACCAGTTGATTAAAAAGGGAAAGGTGACTAAGTAGATCTTATGTGCTTGTCCTACCTCTTCACATGACCCTTGTCACAGGGCAGGACACTCACACAGTCTGGGTGTTTTCACTTAAGATGATTGTGACTAATGATGGTGATATGTTTTTGGATTTTTCTGAATAAGGACCCAGCTGGACTTTTTGCTAAGTCCTGTTGCAGAGGAATATAGTGGAGATGTAGTTGATGGAGCATAAGATGGCAGAAAAGGAGCAAAAATATTCACATGGTCAGCCTTCATGACAAACAAAATCTCATTATACTTGGATGCTACTTGTCACATGGCCAACAGCAATGATCTTTACTAATGAGAATGAGCAGTAGCTAAAACAACCATAATGCTATTTACCCAAGATTTTATGAGATTTCAATACATAGTACATCCACATCACAATATCTACATACTTGAATTACTAGATTAATGTACACACACTCTTTTACACGTTCATTCAATAATTTGTTAACTAGGTATTGACATTTTTCTGCCTAGTAATTGCTAAGGCCACAAAGGTGAAAATGGCACAATCTTCTTGTAAAGGAACTTGTAGGGGAATCCAACAAATGCAATCACAATACAATGTGTTGAAGACTTTGCTGGTCATAAATCAGGGACCTAATGGCAGAGTAATGCAATAGAATATCAGAAAAGAATTCTTAATTAAGTAATACACGACAGGTTTGGGGTGCCTGGGTGGCTCAGTCAGTTAAATGTCTGTCTTCCGCTCGGGTCATGATCTCAGGGTCCTGGGATCAAACCCTGCATCTGGCTCCCTGCTCAGTAAGGAGTCTGCTTCTTCCTCTCCTCCCTGTTCCTGCTGTCTGTTGCCACCTCTGCCTTTTTCTCTCCAACGAATAAGTAAAATCCTAAAAAAAAAGTAATATATAACAGGGTTATTCATCTTTAATTTGGCAAAAGTAGGTTGATGACTGGGTGCTAACCCATGCCATATTGACCCAGAAAATATACTGTAGTTTTAAACACAATACAACATACACACATACACCTACAAGTACAGTTTACGGACACAGTACTGCTCACCACACATGTTAAGGACACCAGAAATTATAAGTTGATATTTCCTTTATTTGCTCTTAATCTGTCTGAAAATGATTAATTTTTTAAAGAATGTGTTTTCCATTTCTGAAAAAGGTCATTAGACTCTACTTAAATCTTGATTTTTGTGCATACCCAGTGAAATTAGGAGAAACAGAAACATTACTGAAAGTAAATCACTTTCCTATCTCTCCACAGGAGGGTAGTATTTCAAAAGGCAAAATCTTTTCCAGAGTCAAAGTAGAGTGTGAGGTTGGAGGAAGGGGAGGGTGGGGGCGAATGATTCAATTGACTGCCACACAGAGACCTCTGCCTTTTTATCCAGATCAAAGTGGGTGGCAAGAGTTAACCTAGCTCCAAAAAGCCTCCTTCAGGAGGGGATCTTTCACCGGCAGCTAAAGTCAGTGACCAGGGCCATCCTGTACCAGGAAGAAGAAATGCTCCTGAAATTCTCAGTGTTGATCCTTTGGATTCAATTGGCATGTGAGTTTGACAAGTTCCCAATTACATTAACTGAAAATCCAAGGGAAAATTAAAGGAAGAATGGGAGAGAGTGAGGGAAGGAGGAGGGGGATAGGAGCAAGGAAAAATCTTGTTAGGCTGGGAAAGAGGTCCCAGTGCCCTTCCCCGGTGCCCACTGCTTTGTTTTTAAACAGGGGAGAGCACCCAGCAACTGGAACAGAGTCCTCGCTTTCTAAGCATCCAGGAGGGAGAAAATTTCACCGCTTACTGCAACTCCACGAGCATTTTCCCCAGCTTTCAGTGGTACAGACAGAAGCCTGAGGAAGGTCCAGTCCACTTGATGACATTATCTAAGGGAGGAGAGATGAAGAAGCACAAGAGTCTAACAGCTCGGTTTGGTGAGGAAAGAAAAGACAGCTCCCTGATCATCACTGCAGCCCAGCCTGTGGATGCCGCCATCTACCTCTGTGCGGGGGCCACAGTGCTCTCAGGGCACCTGCCACCTGCACCTGAACCCTGCTGCAAGCTCTGTCACACTGCATTCCCCGGCTCTTCCTCCCACATCTCTTGACATGAGCAGTGGTAACAGTCTCAGCGTTTCGTGGAAACATCTCCACTGCCTTTCCAGGTATTTCCCACGTACACTGGAGAACAAGATTCCGCTGTTACAAGACGAACTTCTAGAAATGCAGCTCACTATTTGAACCAGTAAAAATGTGGGTCTACAGTGCCTTGGGGTGGGCAGTGAGGAAGAAAGAAGGGAGTCGATACAGAGGGACAAATGGAAGGTCTCGGCCAAAGTGCATCATAGTTCCCAGGAGTCATTCCGTTTTCCTGAAGACAGAGCCAGGAATGGCTAGGACAAAGGGATAGAAGTGAATGATTCTGCAGCTTTATTCTAGTAGAGGTGATGAAATTGCTACCTCCTCAGTCTATTAAACTAGAATAAAAGGCAAAAAGATAGAAAAAATACTTAGAAGAAAGTTGGTACTTTTTTGGCAGAACAATGCCTAACATGTACTCCAGTAACACCCAACTGTGATTCCAAAGTAATATCCCCATTTGGTGGCTCTGAACTATTTCAACATTAACTACAATTGCCTGTATTTAAACAGGATTTACTTGGTAATTATTAGACTTTGAATGGTAGATATCAATAACTTCAACTTCTCAAGGCTGAAGAAGATTGAATATTTCTGGTTTTTAAAACCAAAAATCATCTTCATCTAAGCTTCCTATTAATACATGAACTACCTGTCTTGCTGAGCTTCTGTGAATTAAA
Organism: Ailurus styani; assembly: GCA_002007465.1. NCBI lineage: Eukaryota > Metazoa > Chordata > Mammalia > Carnivora > Ailuridae > Ailurus > Ailurus styani. The sequence continues at coordinate 53,917 of LNAC01001156.1, read as the reverse complement.
TGAGATAAAATATATAAAATTCCCACCAACAGTGTAGGAGGATTCACAGACCTGTACCCCTTGGGCAAAGAATAAAAATAAAATTTAAAAAAATATATATAAAATTATATGAAGTCCCAGGTGCAACTTATGTACTCAACAAATGACCTATAAATATAATTATTAATGCCTCTAAGGCAATGTTATCACTACCGTGAAATTTTTACTGACTTCTCAAGGAGGAAAGACTTCATCTCTGCCTAATATTCTGAATCCCACCTTAGTGGTCAGGAAGGCAGACTCTGTAAGCTCCCAACCTAATCACCATTCTCTTCTGCCTCCTTATTAACAGAAACATCAATTTTTTTAAGATTTTGTTTACTTATTTAACAGAGAGAAAGAGAGAGATCACAAGTAGGCAGAGAGGCAGGCAGAGAGAAAGGGGGAAGCAGGCTCTCCACTGAGCAGAGAGCCGGATGTGGGGCTTGATCCCAGGACCCTGAGATCATGACTTGAGCCGAAGGCAGAGGCTTTAACCCACTGAGCCACCCAGAACCCTAGAACCATCAATATTGATTTGAACTATCTCCCAACTATCTCTTCACCTTCAGAAAAATAAAAGCGGGGGGTGGGGCATATGAGTGGCCCTGTCTGTTAAACATGGGACCCTTGGTTTCAGTTCAGGTCATGATCTCAGGTTCGTGAGATCACCCGACATCAGGCTCCACAACCAGTGTGGAGTCTGCTTCTCTCCCCTCTCCCTCTGCACCTTCCCATGTTTTCGTGCTCTTTCTCTCTCTCTCTCTCTCTCTCTCTATCTCTCTCTCCCTGTTTCTTTCTCTCTCTCTCTCAAATAAATATATAAATCTTTAAAAACAAAAACAAGCAAACTTGCACTATGTTTCACATCTTTCTTACAACAAAGGGTTGCACATAACACAATTCTGACCAATGAGATACAATCAGAAACCTGCTAGGAGTTTCCTGTAATGTTTTGCTGTCCTGGTACAGGACTACATTTTCCTGTCTCCCTTCCCAACTATTTCCTTCCTGCAGCACAGAAGTGACAACTTTATTAGAAAGGCATCTTCCCCCTCCCCAAATCCCACGTTCATCCTTTAGATGCAAAGTCAAATACTTCCCCCAAGTCTATTTGTGCATGAATATTGAAAATTTTTAATAAACTATTATTTGGTTGAATTTTTTGTTACTTACAGCTAAGCTGTAGCAGGATTGACATAAAATGACTTTGTGATTTTCTGGGTTCATGTGTAAATGCAGAAAAAAAGATGTGAACAAAGTGCTGTGTTTACACAAAGAAGGAACCTGCATTTATATCGATTATATGTACTTCTTGAAGTATTAATGTTCCTATATTTTTTTATTAAGAAAAAACCTTCATCTTCCATGCCGAGAGGCCTCATTTAAAAATTTCCATCAGTTTTGGGATGCCTGGGTGGCTCAGTCAGTTGAGCTTCGCCTTCGGCTCAGGTCATGATCCCAGGGTCCTGGGATCGAGTCTCACATCTGCTTTTTGCTCAGCGGGGAGCCTATTTCTCCCTCTGCTTGCTGCTCCACCTGCTTGTACTCTTGATTTCTCCCCTGTGCTCTCTCTCTGGCAAATAAAAAAAATTTCCATCACTTTCTTACACTTATGGGAGACTATGGAATTCAGTTTCTCATCTGGTCTTTTAACCATAGACAATATTAATTTCCATGCAAATAACTAATAACTCCAGTCTTACACTTTTGCCACTTTTATATTCCAAAGGTTATTTTTTGTTTGTTTGTTTTCAGTTCTGTATTACTCCAGGAACCTATTCCAAAGCATTTCCTGAAAGTTTTATCATATGGAAATCCTTCATTTTGAAGATTATAAGGGCAATTACAAATTAAAGCTAAAAAAAATAAATTCTAATTCTCTCAGTATAAGAAGGGAAAACACTCTCCATTTTCTTAAAGCACTTACTTTAGAAAACTTATAGTTATGAATTCCTTCTCTGTCCCTTTGAGTGTATAAATCTTTTAAAAAGCTGAATAAATCTCTTGCCAGTTTTATAATCCAGGAATGTTTTTCTTAAGCACCTGGAAGCCATCTCTTTGAAATGGAATTATCAAGAAGGACAGCACTCCTCTCTTTCAGTTTCTGTGGGAGGATAGAAGACTGAACTCCACAGGCGCCTGGCTCTAAGTTGCAAAGTTGCCTTCTGTCATAAAGATATGAAAAGTTTTTCTTTCAGATAAAGGCAATTAGCCAACGCAGGTGGTTACCCTAATTACCAGGTAAATTAAGGAGGAACTGTGACAAATGGCCCTGTCAAGTCCTCTTACCTAAGGACTAGTTATTGTTTATGTTGAGAAAACGCTTGTAGTGGGTTGTTTCTGTGGGGCTATATAAAGGGGTAAAATTTCTTTCTGTTTTTTTTTGCAATCTCTTTAACGGATTGCCTGTGGTGCCTGTCATGTTCTGGCTTAATGATGCTTCAATAATAAATCTGTTTTCTTTCCTCTCTTCCTTTGTGGAGAGGTGTTTTGGACTGGCAGGAGATTTTGTTTTTATTGCCCCAGAAGATGGCTCCCATGCCTTTCCATAATCACTGTTCTTCACTGGCTCTCTCCCTGAAAAGTGACCAAACACTAGGAAAAGTGCAAAAGCTTCTCACAGCTCTACCGCTTAGTGGCTGTGTAACTGCGAATTTTAGAGAGGATCGATTTCCTCCCAAGTACCTTGGAAGTAAGCATAGTACTTACAGTGTCATCACGACGATTAACAGTGTTTTGTGAATTGCCTAGCCCAATGGATTAAAAGCGAAAAAACTTGATAGCAGGAACAACAGCTTGAATCAGGTACACTCAGAACTTCATCTGTGTCCTGGGATATGCTCTATACAGAGAATATGGAAAGGGCTTTTCCTGCTTTCAAGGAATCCCCTGTCTTGGGGACAGAGGGCCGTTTCCCACAGCCATCACGCTTGCAGGGCCTAGAAGCTGAAGAATCCTCTGCCCTATTACCGCCATTCAGAGCAATCACTTCTCAGAGCACCTGGGTCACACACCGTGGTCCAGGAGTGTTCTGAAACATGCTGTTGCTGCCAAAGGCCACATTTGGAAACCAAATGCAGTTGGGGATGCATCCCTCCTGGTTACGTGATGTCAGCGCTAGTTTAGTCCACGAGGGAACACTCAAAACTGAGAAAAGTATATTTCAGCTTTCAGGATCCATTGCTGAATGAAGAATGAAAATCCCTCAGACAGAAAGGTGGCTACTAATTTAGGACAGGGCAGAGGAGGAGAAGAAGGGACCAGGTGGGCCAGAGAATTGTTAATAACACACACGATCATGCTTTCTTATGACCCATTTTCTTTTTATCTCCAAAAGCTAGAATGATTAAAATAAGACAATTTGTGTCATATTTCTGTAAATTTGGGGTTTCATGAATCCATATTTTTTAGCATCGAGGACCACTACGAGCTTTCATTTATTTGTGTAGAAATTGTTGTTCTTCTCTAAGCCACGCCTATATCTCATGTAAGATCAGAAACTCAAGGATCAGAAAAATAAAAACAAAGAAAGAGGCCAAGAAAGAAGAAGTGAAGTACCTCAGGGCAGAAGCAGGCAGAGAAATAAAGGGTAAAAGAAAATGGCAGAGGATTATTTGAACTGAAAACCATTGTCTACATGAATCTCTCAGCAGCAGCATCGGTAACACTTAGGGCCAGGGAATTTGGGGCAAGGGGCTGTCCTATGCATCTTAGATATTTAATTACATCCTTGGCTTGTACTTAGTAGATGCCAGGGGCATCCCCCTCCCTTCCCCAGTTGTGACAATCAGAAATGTCTCCAGGCATTGCCAGATAGTCCCTGGAGAGCAACAGTCCTAATCAAAAATTTAAAAAATAGTCCTAATTTTCTATATGTTAAATTGTAAAGTGGAAATTTTCAAGAGATAGACAGATGATGGATAGAGATAGAGATGTTAGATATTTCAGACATCATCTATATATGCCCTAAAAGTATTTGCTCTATCAATTTAACTTATAGACTATTTAACATTTACTTCCTCAGTCTTTTTCATATATATATATACAAAATATATATGAAGTGTGTGTGTGTATACATACATGAAAAAGAATGAGGAAGTATTTTTCTTTCTACTATTATGATGAATTTCTTATTTCTATAGTGTTCATATGCCCTGAACTATTATTATATCATTTGACTTTAATAAATTCAACAAATAAGATACATGTAATGTAAAAAAGTGGAAATTGGTTATATATATTTGTAATATTTATATGTACTTATATATAATGTATATATAATTCATATGTAAATATATATATATAACAGTCATTCCCAACTGAGAAAAGTTTCTCAGTCTGATCATGTCTCTGGTTTTTCAGTTTGGTCAGTATCTCTTACTCATAATATATAAACTATTTCTCTATTCCCCCACTAAGCTAACATTTCCTCATTTTTTTACACAAATTATTCTACATAGACTCAGAGTTTAAAGAAAAAAATATTCTCAAATGCTAAAAAGACAACTCCTCCATTATCCTCAACACACACATACACACAGTTACACACACACATGCAAACACCCTACAGTGTGGGGAAGGTGCCCTAAGCCACAAGTAGGCGGAATTTCCCTCTACAAAGCTGAGTGACAGTACTTAGGAGTGGCTGCTGCCAAATCTGTATCATGAAACTGATGGGTTACAGAAACAAGTTAACTTCACATTCAAGGTATGATGCATACCACTATTTAAAGGAACTTGACATCAAGGAGTGTCCATACAGCAGAAGAGTCAAGAACCATGCAGACACAAATGGGAGTCTTGCTGGGTCTCCTGTGGATGCAGATTTGCTGTGAGTTAAGATCATCCCAGAGGGAACCTGAAGAAATTTCACAATTGACTTTGGGAAGGGGCAAGGGAAGGAAGGAGAAATGAAGGAAGAAAGAGAACACCAGTCTGTTGGGCTGTGTCCTCTGCCATGAGGATGGAAGCTAGGGAAAAATTTCCTACACTTGGAAACAACTAGTCATTTTGCAGTGACCCTCACCCGTTCTTATTTTTCTCTTTCTCAACAGGGGTAAGAAGAGTACAGATGAAGGTGGAGCAGAGTCCTAGGGTCCTGATCCTCCAAGAGGGCAGAAATGCCTCTATGATGTGCAATTATTCTATCTCCATGACCAGTGTGCAGTGGTTCCAACAAAGCCCTGAAGGACGCCTCACATACTTGTCATACATTGCTTCTGGAATGCAGCAGAAAGGAAGACTAAAATTCACAGTCAATATCAAGGAACGTAACAGCCACCTGTACATCACAGACTCCCAGCCTGGGGATTCAGTCACTTATTTCTGCGCTGTGGAGGCACAGTGCTCTCCAGACACCTGCAGCCTTCACATGAAGCCATAGCTGAAGACCTAACCCAGCCCACAGAGTGGGAGCAAAGGCCCTGTATGATTAGAATTACATGTCAATTGCCTTGCATCTCCTGATTCATGCAGAAAGCATTTCTAAATGCACCACAACTCAACATTACAGTGCAGGCACCTGCATGGTTCATCCTGAGATCTCTGTGGCGCTCCTGGTACTAGGTAAATACTACAGATTGATCCACTCTTTCATATCTGATTCTCTTTCTGGACAGGAATGAGCAGTCAACTTCAATGTGGACAGAGCCTCCCACTTCATCTCTATGAACAAGAAAGCACCGATCTCGCCTATATCTCTTCTGCATCATTCTAGCTTGCATCTTTCTAGCTTACAACCCTTGAAAAGGCTCCATGATCCTTTTTCTAATATATTTAAATGGGGAGTAAAAAGAGGAGAAAAAAACAAAAGACCACTATTAGTATGAAGGATGGGCAGAGCTTTCCACATCCCACACCAGAAATTCAGCCACCTACTTCCATGCAGTGGACGCACAGAGCTTCCCACTTGAAGCCTGAACCCAGGAGAGTGGCTCCGGTCCCCGAACCCAGCAACACGGGAGAGATGTTTGCATGCTTTCATTCACTTCTAACATGGTGTGGAGAAGTGCACATTTGATCAATCAAAGTGATTCCATGGTCAAAATACTTGGGAATGCTGATGAATATTCAATGCAGTGACCATCTCTGTCATAAAATAAATCATGCCTAACATCCTAATCCCTAAGTCAGGGAACCAGTGAATTAACAAATCCAGTTAGAAGATCCCTGAAACCCAGTTATAAGGCTTATGTTAAATGGGTATGTTCACCGTGAAAGCTGTTTTCTCCCCACCCTATAGTATGCTTACATATGAAGGGAAATCATAAGAAAGTCAAACCTAAGACTTAAGAAAGTGTCAAAGAAAGAGCAATACACTTTGTAATCCTTCTCTTGTTTTTTTGTTCCAGCTTCTTACAGTGCATTTAATTGTTCATTCTGTTCATATTCAATAGTACCTACTTATACCACTCCCTCTCTGTTATTATTTGGAAGGCCGTTGGAAAAAATCTAATTTTCAAAGACAAGTATGTTATATTATCTTGGGCGAGTAAGTCACTCTTTTTGTACCTCAGCATCCTCATCTAGGTGAGGACAGTGTTTCCTGCCACCATTACTCATACTTCCATACATTCAATCATTCAGCAAATATTTACTGAATATGTGTGAAACCCTGGATAGGGACTTTGACTAAATGAAAGGTTCCTTTCCTCATTGAATGTACAGTTTACTAAAGAATACATTTTTACTATCATAAAGTTCCTGTAAACTAAGAGAAGAACTAAATTAGGAGAGAAAAGGATATTATGAAAACAAATAGATGTCCATCCGAGATAGCTTTCTGGAGTATGTGATGCCCAAAACCTAACAGCTTAATAAGAGTTCATCAGGTCAGAGGATCTATCCGGCAATGGACCCATGGAGATGGTAATCACATGGGGATGTAGCTTCCCTGGATTCCTCCATAAACTTCCCCTCAAGTCACACTTCCACAGCTCGACGTGCTTGACTCTTAGGGTTTCCTTCTCTGACTATCCAACTGTCCTCAGACCTTCACTTCCCCAGCTCATATCACAATTGTGTAAGATGAAGTTCCTGTACTTAGCCCTTGTCCCACAGCACTTATGGTAGGTAACTCTGCTTCACTGACTGTACCCTAACTGATATCCTAGGCAAGAATACAAATGAATAAAATAAGAATCTTGTTCATTTTCAAGAACTGTGTGTCCAGATACTGATTGGAAGAAATAATAATCAGAAACCTAGTATATGTGCTTGCTAGAGCCACCATAACAAAATAACCATTATGTTTTCCTCAGTAAGAACTCTGATATATCATGCCATGTTGTAAGGATGTAGCTACACATTAGTAATTCAATTCAGACCACCAGGTATTTAAGACCGAATATCATTCCATAACTATGTTTGAAACCTTGACCTGAGCTCAGTGCCAGGTACCTCATAGAAATGAAATAAATAGTTGATAATATATATGTATATATGAATGAATGAGAGAACATTCCTTAACTAGAAAGTTTGAATTATATGGGTTTAAGCTATATAATATGAAACATGGACAATTTATCAGATTGTCCTGAATTTGATAGTTACTGTGACTTCCCAGAATGTTAGTTTCATTATTATTCAAATAAAAATTTAAAAATTTCTTCCCATATAAAATATACATTGAAAATTATTCTGTGTTCTGTGTATTTGCTCAAATCAATTCCAAAAAATTATTTTGAGATTTATCATTAGCTGCAATCATTAGTTGCCCTACTGATGAAGCGTTGAAAATACAATAGATTCTTCTTGCCCCTTCAGTTGGATTCAGCTGGGGAGACACACACTAGATACAGACCGAGAGTGAATGCAAACAAACATGCTGCTTTTTGGCATCTTCCGGTACCTTTCAACTTTATGGTTTCATGCTGTTTATGAACTTTACAAGATTATGTGATGTTTTCTCATTTGACAATACAAAATACACGAAATGATCACATCTAAGTTCTAAGAGAGATAATCCAATGCAGAGGATGATTTAATACAGAGAATAAATGTTGTTGTGTTGATTTGTGTTTTTAAGAGAAGTGCCTAGAATTTCTATCAGCATTAATTGCCTTGTGGCATTTATTTATTCAGAGCAAATATGGACATCTTTGAAGACCATGTTACAACACAATTACATTAAAGGTTACACTATCAAACTGCCTGTCTTCTAAATCTGTAACCATGGTAAAGACAACATCATAACTTGTGTTCTCCCAAAACACCACCACTCTCTTATTTTAAAGTTTTTATGGGGCAGGGATTGGAAACTGATCTTTAGGAAACAGAGAAATGCATTTTCAGAATTTTTCTACATGAGGACTAAAGGGGGCAGTGCTTCCTTTTATAAAGATAAACAGCTAAAAACAGGGCTGCGCATATGCGAAATAGAAGCCTCCATGGAAGGAAATGAGTGAAGTGCAGGAAGTTGAAGTCAGATTTATAGTTGCTTGGGCAGAAGAGAAGACAACCTGAGTCCACAGGAGAAATGGACAAGCTCCTGGGGGCATCGCTGTTGATTCTGTGGCTTCAGCCAGACTGTGAATTCTGGGCAGGAGATTTTAATATACTAGAAAATCTCCATGAGGCAATGCAAGACTGGGAGATGGCATAATTGGGAAGTTGTGTTTTATTTTGTTTTGTGTTCTGGCTCATGATGTTTTTCTGTGGGGACTTTAAAAATAAAATTTAAAATCTGTTATTCTTTTTCTGAACAGGGGTGAATAGTCAACAGAAGAGTGACCAGTAGCAGGTCAAGCAAACTCCATCCCTGAATGTGCAAGAAGGAAAGATTTCTATTCTGAACTGTGACTAAAATAATGATTTATTTGATTACTTCCTATGGTACAAAAAATATCCTGCTACAGGTCCTGAACTCCTGATATCAATACTCTCAGTTATGGATCAAAATGAAGATGGGAGATTCACAGTCTTCCTCGACAAAAGTGCCAAACACCTGTCCTTGCACGTTGCAGGCTCCAGCCTGGAGACTCGGCCTTGTACCTCTGTGCAGCAAGTGCACAATATTCTCCAGGCACTTGCAGTCTATACCCCAACCTGCAGCTGGGTCCTTGCCTCTTTGGGGTCTCTACTGGGAGACACATACTTGCTTCCATTTACACACAGCAGTAAGAGAGAGTGTGCTTTAAAATAGGTGAGTGGGACGAGCTTTAAGGAAAACTAGATACATAGCAAGTCCTACAAATGCGTTAAGGGCGTCCCTTGGGTTTTAGGGTGTCAAAAGTCTAACCAGTCTCCTTTTTCACTTTTTGAGATAGGGTACTGTTTTAGCTAACACACCCATCTCTGGTGATGCTTTGATCCCACTAGACACTGGAATGAAGATATAGTTTCCCCTATAGCTCGGGGGAAAAGATACATTTGAGATGGGGAAACCATACTGAAAGTTCTCCTAGTGAATGTTTGTGTGCCTTTAAGTACCAGCAATTATGTGCTTCATTTTTGTGTCAAATGAACAAAATAATCCCTAATCATTGCTTCTGGATAATTGTACCTTTACATTAAATGCATTTGAGGATGTATGTGTTATAAGTCATAATCATTTATTTGTTTCATGACTTACAAGAAACTTCTAAGCATTGCTTCAGCAAATCACTTACTGTGTTTCCTTTTCCTGAGGAAGACATTGAACTATTTGACTCACTGTCCATCGGTAAGAGGTGCTTCCCTGTGGATCATAATAATAAATAAGGGCATGTCGTGAAACTTGTCAGCTGTAAGGATCTTGTTTTGGGTAGCCATCCTGATTCCTAGATGAGATCGATACATCACATTTGAGCATTTAGGATGCAGTTCAAAATGTGAAGAACCAGGCCAAGACCACTCTAAGAACTTAGAAGATGTAAGAAATAGCCTAGATATCCCAAATGTTTATTAATCAGGGGTCTCCAGTAGGTTGTCAGTTAATCAAAAATACAAGCAGTTTGTGGCTTCAGACTTAAGTGATCCAAATGCCCCAAGTTACTTACCTGGGATCCCCTTTCCGACAAATAAGTGGTAATGAAATGAGGGTCATAGCTAATAAAAAAATATCCTGGTGTTTTATATTCTAACTTCTCCACTGTCAATTTAGATGACTTTGGCAATTTTATTAATCACTCAGATTCTTGTGAAATATAGGCTAGAACAAGTTGATACTACTTCCTTACAGTCCAATGAGTATGTGATTCCACTCAAATGTTTACTTACCACTGGTTTTATGTTTTCCACTTATGTGATGAATGGAAGGAAATTAGCCAACCTGAATTTCTATGGAAAAATTTTCTTCTTCATGCCTTGAATTCTCAGTCCCTTAAATGTAGAATTTCAAGCCGAAAAGAGAAAAAAAGATGCCAGCTATTAGAAAGAAAAATAGAAATAGGATGAGGCACCCATGGCTCTCTTGAGAAAACAAGAGACTACATGTACATCATGTATCTGTAGTGTAGTTTGTGTACGTGTGTGTGTGTATAATATTTGCAAAGGAACTTTCTCCTGATTCTTCACAAAAAGCTAAAGCCATTCCTGAAATATCTTTCTAAGAATAAAATCATGTGGCCATCTAAAGTGGTCCCTGATTTAGGAAGCTATATTACACAGGAGACAATTTCAATAGTCATTCCATTTAGGATGGGTTCAAGTTTCCAGATCTCTGGAACCACGAGACATCATCATCATACAGAGCTCACTAGAGAGTCACCTATTCTCTTTTAATGCAACTTATGCTTATCTTCTCAAAGCCACACCATAGGCTGTTCAATTAAGTACCCCCATCTCCTGCTATATCTGTAAGTGATTGCTACAATAATGGTGCATAACTCTAAAACTCAGAGGCTTAAAACAGCAAATTATTTTACTCATAAATTTGTGAATTGACAATTTAGACTGGGCACAGATCAACACTTCTGGGCTTTGCTGAGCTCACTGTTATGTCTGAAGATCAACTGGCAGTTGGCTGGTCTAGAATGGCCTTGTCTAGGATAACTAAAACTATTCAACTCTTCTCCACCTGCCTTGTCCTCCAGCAGCTTAGGTCAGGCATATTTCCATGGCAATCATGGGGCAGCAAGACTTGAAACATGAAAGATCTTTTAAACCTTTACTTCCATCACAACTTGCAATACCAAATTGGCCAAAGCAAGTCTCAGGTCCCCACCACACTATATCACTTTATATTGTACATATATATCGTGCATACATATATATGTAAGTGTGTATGTGTGTGTGTGTATATATATATATATTCCTCATATGTATATTCCACAACAGCATGGACTGGCTGTGGAAAAAAAAATATATAACATGATAGAATATTATATACTATTTTATATAGCACATACCTTTATCTATATATATAAATATTTATTATATGCTGTATATTATTAGGAATTCAATTTTTTATCATTTATTTTTTATTTTTTCCCAACCTCTCCTTATTTCTCTTATTGGTCAGCTCCTCACAACCACTCTTCTACTCCTTTGTGTAAGTTCAACTTTTTAAAAAAGATTTCACATACAAGGGATACTGTGCAGTTCATTTAAATTTGAAAAATATGGAAATATGGATAATCAGTCTAGTCGTTGTACATTCCTGTTCTTAACAAAACTATTTCTAACATCCTGAATCAATAAATCAAATACCTTTTCTTATCTTCAGTTAGATTTAACATGATTTATAAATTATTCAAACTTATTATAAGTTCCATTACAATGGACATTTTTCACTCCACTTGTCATTTATATTTACCCTATTCCATGTCTATGTATGAGGGAGGCTATAATGTGGGATAGATTGATGCCTTTTCTACATTTCTAAGACTACACAAAATGCCATACTAAAAAGGGAATGCTATATACAATCTCATCCATATTATTTTTGGTCAAGCTTTTTATACTACAGTGTTCACATTTTATTCATTCTCACACTCTTTAATCTATATGCTTTTCTTCTTTGATATACTTGAGCATTGACATTGATAAAGAGTTACTTTCCACCACTGACCTAGCTGAGAGTATGCCAGGTCATATTGAGCAAGAGATCAACTTCTTAGCATCTTTTATCAGGACTTCATGTGTAATGGAAGGTCAATAAATTCCAGCTAACGTGGCTTTCAGATTTTATTCATTCAATCAATCAACAGTTATGCACTGAGTACCTGCTAAATTCTACATACATGTTACATGCTGGGGAAAAAAGAGCTATGAGAAAATAAATAGTATCTTCTCTCACTGCTTTTGTACTCTAAAATGACTCAAGGACTAAGCTTAGGAAAGCAAAGGGTGATCTGAAGGCATATGTCGTCCCACCCCCACTCAGCCTGAGTAGTGAGGCAAAGACAGTGTAGAGTCTGTGATGTGATGCCTAAGCTGAAACCTGAAGTTTAGTAGGAGTTAATCAAGTTGAAGGACAGAAGGGGTGGGGAAGTGACCTTAAATGTAGGAACAGAACAGGAGAGCCTGGGTATCTCAGTCAGTTAATTGTCTGCCTTTATCTCAGGTCATGACTGACCCCAGGGTTCTGAGGTCCTGGGATCAAGCCCTGTGGGCTCCCCTCCAAGTGGGGAGTCTGCTTGTCCCTCTCCCTCTGCTCCCTGCCCCATCTCCCCGCATATAAGACAGTAAAGATCACAGTGAACTTTAGGACCAAAAGCCAAAGTTATGTCATGAATAAAATTATATATTTATTTATTTATATTTCTCAAACTAATACTGCAAAGTAGCCATACTCTCAGTTTTACAAATGAGCAATCATATTCTTTGTGAAGTTGCCAAATGTATTCTCTATTTACTTGAGATTCTTCTAATAGTTCATATGTTGGACACCTGATATGTACCTTAGACTTGAATACAGGAGAGGCAATCAAAAAGAAATAGGCATTGTGTCTGCCTTCAGGAAACATGTAATATTTTGTAGTGTATTACAAAAATAGTGTAATCAAAGTTATCATAGGAAGCAAGTAAAATAAAACCACCTAACATAGGAGTCTAAATTGGAAACAGAATTTAATGGAAAGCTACATGGGAGAGTGATATCTAAGTTAAGACATAAAAGCATTTGTCAAAGAAAGAGTCAGGCAAAGGGTATTACAGAAAAAGAGAAATAGAATGTGCAAAAGTATAAATACAAAATTAGTTTAGGAGAATTACATTAAAGGAATTCAAAATGGCTGGAGCATACAACTCAAAATGCGCAACAGTAAATACAAAACTAAAGCACTAAACAGAAATCACTTTGTGAAAATAATTATAAGCCATTATAAGATGCCTGTACATTATCCTGAAGGCATTAATGAGCACCAAAAGGGATCTGAACAAGCAAATGTACAATGAAATGTTATACCATTTAAAATATTATTTTGCTTTCATATATGCAGATATATGTTTATATATAATTGTATATATATTTTCCCTTGATTTTTCTTTTTCCTCTTAATGTTGGAGTAATTCTCTCTCTAACACAGTACATTGCCACGCTCTTCCTTATAGCAAGAAAAGGACATATCTTGGATGTAAACTTACTAAAGAAAGCCCAAATCCACATTTTAATCAACATTTCTCAACCTGGCCACATGGGAACATTGTTTTAAAAGTATTCTAGCTTGATGTATATAATTCTGTGGGAAGAGTGAAAGTGTTATGATGTCTCTCTGATTGGTTGTCCTCCAAAGTTGCAGCATTCTGGAAACAATTGCAACGGGCCTCAATCTGAGCTTGAAGGTAACTGCTGCTGAGGAAGCCCATTCAGAAGCTGACCTCGCCTACTCTCCTGAAAGGGTTTTTGAGCATGCTGTTGTCGCGGTTGGTCTATCAGTACATGGTTCAGTCTGGGAGAGGCTTATAATGGTAATAGCACCCTGTGGGCGGGAACTGGGTCATCTTTCTGTCCTGGGAAGGATCTTTTTGAGAAGCAGATACAAGAGAAAGTGTGGGCCATGTTCTATAATCTGTGGTGATGTTTATTTGGAGTAAGGAAGGAGGGGGAAAAATCACCCTTCCTTTTATGAAATTGAGATATCATGAGGATTTTCTATGTTCTGAACAGGCATGAGAAGCCAAGAAGTGGAGTAGAATCCTCAATCCTTGATCATCCAAGAAGTGCAAGACTCAAAGATTTGCAGTTCCTCAAAGACTTTATATTCCTTACACGGGTGTGGGCAGAAGCATGAAGTTCCCATCTTCTTGATGATGATGCTGAAAGGTGGTGATAAAAAGAGTCATAACAAAATAGGTGCCACATTGAATGGAAAAAAACAGCAAAGCTCCCTGTACATCATGGACTTCCAGCCCTGCCATGCAAATGATATAATCCACAGTCAAGAAAAAAGCAAATACAAAGTAACTTTGAGTTGGTGCAAGTTATTAAATTTAGCAGACAAATATAAAGTGCTAAATAAATATGTACAAAGAACTAAAAGAATATTTATTCCAAAAATTGAATCAAAAGATGTTCTTAATAAGTGGACAGAAATAAAATCTCAACAGAGAAATGCAAACCACAAAAAGGAAACAAATGAAAATCTTAGAATTGAGGACTGTAACAACTGAAAAATTCATGGAATGGGCTCAACAGCAGACTGGAGGTGGCAGAAGAAAGACCACATACATGAATAAAAAAACTAATATATTCACAAAATTGAATACCACTTAGCAACAAAAATAAATAGCTGATTCATTCATTCAGGTGGATGAATGTTTCAAACATGAACCTGAAAGAAAGAAGCTAGACACAAAAGAGTACCTTGTCCATTATTTCCAGAAAAAAGGCACATCTAATCTATGGTGACAAAAATCAAGTCAGTTGTTGCCAGGGGCTGGAGATGGAAGGAAGGCACCAACTATAATGGATCAGAAGGAAACTGGTAGGGTGATAAAAATAATCTATGCGTTAATTGGGGTCATGGTTATGCAGGAGTATACATTTGTTGAAACACCCTAAGTGTTACCCTTGAAACGTGACATATTACTTCATGTAACTTATACCCAACAAAATGGAGTTAAAAAATACGGTGGATAAAAGCTCTCTAGGTTCTAGACCTCTCAACATCAGTAACAGTTCTTTCAACTCAGTAGTTAAGTAATTTTTCTGTTTTAATTTGAAAGAAAACATGAAAGAAAGAGAAGCAGAAGGTAGAGGAAGATAACAAGAAGTAGCATGTGGGTACCTGGGTGGCTCAGTGGGTTAAAGCCTCTGTCTTCGGCTCAGGTCATGATCTTAGGGTCCGGGGATCAAGCCCCGCATCGCATTCACATTCAGTTCTCTGCTCGGCAGGGAGCCTGCTTCCTCCTCCCTCTCTGGCTCCCTCTCTGCCTCTCTGCCTGCCTCTCTGCCTACTTGTGATCTCTCTCTCTGTGTCAAATAAATAAATAAAAATCTTAAAAAAAAAAACAAGAAGTAGCATGTAATAATCAAAGTTCAGTCTCTTAAAAAGCTTTTAGGTCCCAAGTCCACTATTTACTAGCTCTGTGATCTTGAGCAAGTATCTGGGTCTGTGTCTCCCATCTGTAAAATAGGAGGGGTGGGGGAAGTAGTAACCTCTCACAAAGTTCACCTCTCTCACAAGGCAAGGACGAAGTAAGATTATGTGCATTAAGTTCCTAGAACATGCTAAGTGTTCAGTGAATTTTACCTACTGTTTTTATTGGGCTTTTTATTTACTATTTTTATTGTTAATCAAACATGATCATTTCAAGTGAGTTAGTTTCTTCAAATAAAATTGTGGGAGATGATCAACATGGTACGGTGGCTCTGTGATTTCTTGTTTTTAATTGGCAGCGTGAGGGGCTGGAGGTGAGAATAGAGGAAAAAAAGATAATTTTTGCCTAATCTCACAGACTGGCTAGCAACCTGGAATCATGGAAATAACATTTCATCATAGAAGTGATCTTCTGTTATAGCTGGGCCCAAGGCAACTAACACTGAAGGGAATGGAAATTTTCTTTTGCCTGATGAAATGTAGTTACTTAGATCACATTCAGAAGCCCAAGATAATCAGAAAAGAGAGTGGACTTCAAAGCAAAGTGTTTGAAAACATGAACCGAGAAGGAAAGGAAACAGAAAAGAATGCACGGCCACCAGTATTCCATGAAATTCTGTGTGGAAAAGTATCTTACCTATCCCCATGCGAAGATATAGAGCCTTCATTGCATTTCAATTTAAAATATCTTTTCTCTATTTGGGAAAGAAAACACTGGTATTGTATTTTTTAAATGTCAAACTAAATCTGAGAATAAATTTACACAGCCCCCAAATTTCTGTAGAACAACTTTTTCAGGAGGAAGTGGCTATCCTAAACATATCTAATGGCTCAACTTTGTCTATGCAAGTATGAGCAGGATACAGTTCCCTGACAAAAGTTCCCTACCAACCTGTTTTGAGACAGCTGCCAATTGAGTGAGATTGAATTCCAGGCTCAGAGCCGGAGATTATTTTCCTAGAGACAGAGATGCCAACATGACTCTTCTCAGCATGTTTTAGGAACTGACGGCCTCTGTCTTCCCTGGTAGGAGCAGTGCTGATAGTGAAGCTGAGGACAGCCTAGGATTGAGGGGAGATTGTGGGAAGGGGGCAGAGGGGATAAACAATAGCTAATTGTGACAGACACTCTTGGGGGGAAAAAGGGAAGAAGAAAGAACCAGATTTTTTATTCCTTTTGCCTTGACTGAAGATTTAACTCATGCCCTAGTAGCCAAGTCCCTTATAGATCAGTTCAGCTGATCAGTCTTGTTATTTCTTCTGTCTAGCATGTCCAAAAAGGTCATTCAATCTCAACCAATGACATTGAGGCAGGAGGGCAAGACTGTGAAACTGGACTGTTTATATGATGCCAAGGTTGTGTATTATGTGATGTATTGGTACAAAAGGCTTCCCAGAGGGGAGATGATTATCCTCATTTCCCACCATACAGATACAGAAACTAATGTACTAATGCAATGCAGGGTCAATATTTTGTGAATTTCCAAAAAAGCAGCTAAAACTATCAGGCTCTTCATGTAACTGTCACATTTGGAAGACTGCAACACATTTCTCTTGTCTCAGAGAGGGGCTTACAAAAAGCCCAGAACTCAACCTGAGACAATTGCTTGTTCCCATATTCTCAGGGAGGCCTCAAACCTTACCCAGGCTTTGTTAGCAGCTGGTGGTTAAGATGTGTAAGATAAGATCTAGAAAGGAAGTGTTGAATTCATTCTAGGAAGCACTTCTTCACAGCTGGCTTGGGAACCACTCAGACCCATTTGCGAAAGACATACTCTTCAGATATCATCATATTTCTTATTTCTTCCCATGGAGCATGTAATTTTTTAAAAAATCAGCATATGATTTTAAAATTTTACTTGATTATTACATATTTTATACCTGCTTAACTCAATCTTTTGGGGAAAATAGTTCTCTTTGGGTTCCTGGACCCAATTCCAATGTGGGGATGGGAGAGACTTCCCACAACACCAAACATTTCTCCAGATACTAGCTGAGTATCCTACCATTCAACTCAATTCTGACACCATCTATCTGGAGATAGATCCCACTGGTTGAGGACTCAGTCCCATAAGACTGCTCCCCCCACACCTCAATGCCAGTTAAAACCCAAGTTGTTACTTGTACTTCTGACACACTGGCTACATATTGGAGGTTCCGATGACTCCCTCCAACTCAGGATGCCACTCACAAGCTCAGGTTATTACTTGTACTTCTGACCAACGTGGTATAGGTGAAAGGCTCCAACAACACCTTCCATAGACTTCTGATGCCAGTTGCAAATCCAGGTAGCTATCTGTACTTCTGACAGGCTGGCTATATATCCAAAGTTCCTATGACCCCATCCTCAGGTCCAATTAATTTGCTAGAGTTGTTCACAGAACTCAAAGAGATGTTTTACTTACGAGATTACTGTTTATTATAAAAGGATGTAAGGAATTCAGGAACAGCCAAATGGGAGAGTTGCATCAAGCAAAGTATAGGGAAAGAGTGAGGATCTTCCATGCTCTCCGAGAGCTCCACTCTCCCAGCACCTCCCTATGGTCACCAACCCAGAAGATCTCTGAACCCTGTCCTTTTGGTTTTTTTTTTTATTTTTTTTTAATTTGACAGAGAGAGAAAGAGAGAGAGAGAGAGAGAGAGAGAGATCACAAGTAGGCAGAGAGGCAGGCAGAGAGAGAAGGGGGGAAGCAGGCTCTCCATGGAACAGAGAGCCTGATGAGGAGCTCGATTCCAGGACCCTGAGATCATGATCTGAGGCGAAGGCAGAGGCTTAACCTACTGAGCCACCCAGGCGCCTTTTGGGTTTTTATGGAGGCTTCATTACTTAGTCATGATTGATTAAATCACTGGCCATTGGCAATTGATTCAACCTCAGCCCTTCTCCTCTCCCTGGAGGGTGGGGGTGGGTACCCAAAGTTCCAAAAGACTCACATGGTTGGTTTTCCAGCAACAGCCCCCATCCTTAGTTTGCCTAAGGGTTTTCCAAAAGTCACATAATTAAAATAAAAGACAGCTTCATTGCTCTTATCACAGAAACTCCAAGGATTTTAGGAGCTCTGTGCCACAAATCAGGTTAAAGACCAAATACGTATTTCTTATTATAAATCATTAAAGATACTAGAGAAAAGTAAGACACAAAAGAGAAATTTATTTGCTGAGATGCCTAAAGACTGACCAGAGAAATGGAAACTCTACTGGAATTATAGACAGAAGTATATCACACCATGTAGCAGAGTAACATGTTCTGGACCACTTTTTCCTGCCTCCTTGGCCACATTTCACTCTAATTCTTGCCAGTTCCAGCTTGGCTTATCATGCCCGTTGATTCTCATGCTCCATGTAGCTGGGTCTGTTGATTGGAGTCCCCTTACAGTCCAATGCCTGTCACAAGCTTTAATTAGTCATGACAGAGAAAGGATGAATGTGGTGAGGCAATACTACAACACTGGAGTCTAAAGTTGATCTCGTAGCCAGCCACCTGACTTTTTCATGGGAAACAAGAAATGAGACCACGGTTTCTAAACCAAGTGGGTTTTTTTTTTTTGTTTTTTTGTTTTTTTTAGTTCAGATGCCTACTTCCCAGCTGTTTTGACAAGTCCATAGGACTAGTCTTTCAATTCTGATGAGTCATTTTCCTTGCGTTAGGAATTCCCTAAAATCCCTCTTAGGAATGCTCTGCCAAGGATAATGAATGGACCCTATCTCACGTGTCTGCAGGTCTAACACAGTGCCAAATCCTTAGCCTCCTTTCTTCTTAATCTTATGCCCTGAACTAAGGCTTTGACAGCTTATCAGAACCAAAAGTGAAATACGTGAACTGTCCACTCTTCTGTGGTGGTTACCTATTGTTGGACAATTTGAACATTCCTCCCCTGAAATTGTATCTTTGTGCACTTAAAGTAAGGTTGCTATGCTTGTTAAATACTTAACTCCCATTGGTTGAGTCAGTCACTTGTTCATTCATGGGTGAAAAAATCAGGTCCTACGTAAAACCTTTAAGTTGCTTCTAATTGATTTAAGGAAAATGTCTATGTCCAAGTTCCCTTGTATATATTACAAAATGTTCCTCCATATGATCTTTGGATCAAGACCAAGGTGAATAATAAGACAGATGTTCTTTGGATATCTATGCTATCCATAAGCTCGTCTTCAAGACCTATTTTTCAAGATTCCAGAAAGAGCCCACCTGGGCCAGAATAAACTACCATTACCTGATTCCTCAGCCTTGCAGTTTTCCTTGGGATTTATTCTTGTTGGGTCCTGATTTACTCCCATGATTCCCAACCTAGCTGAAGACACGAAATCAGCAAAGATGCATTCTGGAACTTGCCTATTCCACCGTCAGCAAAGATCCAATAAAGATTCTCATTTCTATGAGATCATTAAAAATAAAATATAAATAGACTCAAAATACAACCAGTAGAAGGTAAAACAGTGCCATCTTTTTCTGATTGAATAGATGGGAGGTATTTCAATTATGAACTGTGATTTACAATGGNTCCAATAAAGATTCTCATTTCTATGAGATCATTAAAAATAAAATATAAATAGACTCAAAATATAACCAGTAGAAGGTAAAACAGTGCCATCTTTTTTCTGATTGAATAGATGGGAGGTATTTCAATTATGAACTGTGATTTACAATGGAATATGTGTTGCAGTGCTGCATTCCTAATACCAATGTTTCAATTTTAGGTGCACTGGAAGATGGACAGAGTTCTAATTTGTCACAGGATATATAAACCATGAAAGAGTATCACTTCTACCCTACCTTATAAAACTGGATAAAACAGCAAAATCATAACTTTGCTTTTACTATCAGAGACCTGAAGTCACGGGGAATCCAAGTAGGCTGGATTCCAATGAGGAACAGCCTTCTTGAAAAACAGGTAAGCATATGGACTGACACCACATTAGCAGAGCATAGGTAAAACAGGTGTTGGTTGCCATACAAGCAAGAAGAAATCAGCCAAAAGACTGAGGGGTCACATGACAATGTAGAACTGTAGAGAGTTACAGACTCAAGAGGAGTGTGCATTCACTGGTGAGACCATTTTCACAGATCTCCACCATGTGCTCACAAAAATGGCTGGGAGCAGAGAGGGTAACAGAGGGAGCCCTGTCAGAGATGTTGTTCTGCACAACGTGATTGGCTGTGACTGCAGGACTCACAAATCCCTTGCCTAGGGACCTTGCCTAGGTCAGTCTCTCACATGAAGGAAAAGTCTGAGGCTGTTGGGCATGGGGATAAAGAGCGAATTCTTTGTATGCATGCATACATGTGCATGGGCAAACACACACACACACACACACACACACACACACACACACACGCACACACACTCTCCTAGGGCACAGTTAAGATCCCGTGCAACAGAGTGAATGGTCAAGGAAAAAGCCCATTACCTGTGGTTAAAGTAGAGGGGCAGGAAAATATTCTGAGCTGAAAACCCTGTAAGAATACAGTTAATCATTCTGCTGTTTGTAACTGAACTATCATGATTTCCCTTCCTGGTGGTTACAGATAGAGACTACATGGAGGGGGTTGTTGTCACACAAAGTAATCTTTATTTGCAGTAAATAGGGAGATCATACGGAATAATTTCCAAAGCCATGACGCCCCAAACAACAAAACTGGGGAAGTTTTAAGCTAAGAGCACGTGCGTATTCATGAAGGGCTTGACAAGGGAGAGTTCAGTACGAAATTGTGGCAGAAGCCATCCTCAAGTTGACAGAGTCCAGGTCCTGGCTGATTGAAGTCATGAAGGCCAGCAAGGGTCAGTATCTTCAATTCTTTGCTCCAGTCAGTCTGGTGTTTGACTTTCAAAGGGGTTTAAATCCTGCAGAAATAATTCAAGAATGTGTGTTAGGTCAATCCTTACTTTTGAAAAAGCACTGGGAGTTGTACCACTGATTTACCATCTCTGTATGTTAGACTCTCTCCTGGCTTAGTAGAGACTGTTAGTTTTTGCATTTCCTTTGTTTCCTTAAAATCCTTAACTATGGAGGTTTTCTGTATTCTTTCGTAATTCCAATACCTCTTAGGAAGCTCTGCAAGCAGTGTACTTAGGCAAGCAGTCCGTTGGACATAACTCACAAAAATAGATGGGGTCCTAAAATGATTTCTCTCGTGTCCTGAAAGCTGTGTCTCATCTCTCTTTTTCTGACTGCAGGAGGATGAAGATTCTGAGGGTTCTGAGGACCCCTAACTCTTTTTGCTTACACAATGAGGAAGAGGCAGAAAATTTTCTTACACAAAATGCACAGAGAAACATGGCGGTATTTGGCTGCCACGGGGAAGAGACGAAAGAATGCTGAGAAAATCCTACATCCCAGATCCAGAAACATGTATCAGTCTAAATTGACACTGGATCAAGACAACAGAGTCTACCTACCCACACAGTAAGCCTAGCAAGCTCTGAATAACCAAGAGTCATCTGTTGTTGGGGAAGAAGAAAGGGCAAATACAGAGATCTCACTGCCACAGGATTCAGGGACAGCTTCACATTGAGGGTGGAGCTAAAAGTTTAAAATGGAGTACTCTAAAAGAAAGGATTCCTCTTTAAAATAACCACAATAGTGTTATTAAATTTATATATATTAGCAATAATTTGAGAAGCTAGATTTTCATTGGCTCCTGAGGCAGTAAGATTGTTTCAGGAAAACTTAGATCCTTACGTCAGGGTAGCCTTATTGTAGAACTCTATATTTTCAGGGCTTCTACTTTCTATTCCAGAGATGACATGACTAGACACTCCTGTCAGAGATGTTAATTCACACACTTTTATTCACTAGGTATCATTCTGAGGAAGCTGGTAAAAAAAAAAGGATGTTTCTTGTTAATATTTTTATCTGTCCAAGATTCCAAGATTTGTCATAGATGTTGACACTGTAAGTCCAGGGGCTTCTGGAAAGAGCCACCACAAGTCTTGGAAAAAAGAGGGTCATTCTGGTTGTCAAGTTTCCTAGAGACTCTAGAAATAAAACGTAAATTTGAAAATTATCCAGTAACCCATCTTCATTTTTCTCAACAGGGACGAGTGGCCAAAAAAAGGATGTGGTGCAGAATCCTCCAATCCTGAATGTCTGGGAGAGAAAAATGGCTGTTATCAACTACAATTGTACTGAGAGGACTTTGAGTTTTTTTCTTGGTACAGGAAAGAAACAGAAAACCCCCTACTCTTCTAATAGAGATTCACCTGAATGTGGACAGAAAACAGGACAGGAGATTCACAGTACTGTTGAATAAAAAAAAAATGTGCCTTCCTGCATATCACAGCCACCCAGCCAGGAGACTCAGCCTTGGATTTCTGTGCAGCCATCACACACAGAACTCTCCAGATACCTGCAGCCTACAGTGAGGGACCCGGTCACATTCTTTGTCCTTGAACTGGTTTGGGGTTGAAAGGTTTGCCATAATGTGTTTGTTTCCAACTTGAAATGAATGCAGAGCTCTAATTATTGTGAATATAAAAAACCAATTTCCAATGACTCAAGATGAGCTACTACAATTTGTACTAACTGCCATATATTCTAGAGGAGAAATGCTGGTGTATTAAGCAGATATGTAAATTGTAAGGATAACCTCATTGGGGTATTTAAGGTTCTCTGATTGAAATTCTGCATGTTTCATAATGTGCCAAAGAGATCTAAAAGCCTTCCAGGTAACAATGTAGGTAGCTTTCAGAAAAAAAAAATATATATGTGTATATATATATATATATATATA
>LNAC01001156.1:0-30534 GCA_002007465.1 Ailurus styani | reverse complement strand
AAATATATATATATGTGTGTGTATATATATATATGTGTATATATATATATATATATATATAGCCTTAAAAATTATTATAAAATCAACACATGCTCATTATGGACACATTTGAGAGTACAGAAAATGTAATAGAAAAATTAAAGTCATTTAAATTCTGCTCCCCAATGATGATCATTTGCCACAAATATTTTTACTCTGGGTGGTCTTCATGTGCCTTCATATCAATTTAACATATAAAATATACCTTTCTTTTTAAAATTTTTATTTTTTTATTTGAGAGAGAGAGAACAAGGGGGGGTGGGTGGAGGGAGCAGAGGGAGAGGAAGAAGCAGACTCTCTGCTGAGGAGGGAGCTTGATTGACATGGGGCTCCACACCGCACTTAATCCCAGGACCTGAAGATCATGACCTAAGCCAAAGGCAGACACTTTACCAAATGAGCCACCCAGGCACCCCTAAAATATACTTCTCATGTAACATTTATGTCCATTCCCCTTTGTAAAATTCATCTTCAAAGTATTGGGTGCTTGGCTATAAAAGAAACAATTCAAGTAACAATCAGAGGAATTCCTACAAAGTTTTCACATTGCAATTATTCTATATTCAACAAATATTTACTGTCTCTATGTGTCAGACACTGGTTTTAGTGCTAAAGATTGAGCAGGATGAACAGAAAGGGATAACAACATTTAACTCTGTTCTGCATCTCTCCTCTGATGAATGTCTGCTCACCAGAAATCACCGGGCAAGTTTTTGACCATAGTGTACACCCAGGGTTCAACCGATACTACTCAAGAGTATTGAGATTTTGCCCAAAAATACCACCAATCCCTTCATACCTCATAGGTCTGTATATACATTAGCAACAGTATGAAATTTTTCAGTTTTTCCCAAAGTTCCTTCATGAAAGGAAAATAATAACTGTTGTAAAAAAGTGATTCAAATGAGAGGGGAGTAAACTTAACCAATTCCTTTATATGGCCAAAAAAGTAATTAATATTTATAAAGGAAAATTAAGAGTGATGAAAATAATTGTAATACAAATTATCCTTGGATTTTTGAATAGGTAATAAAAACACAAGGTAGAAAATAAAAATTATATAAAAGAAATATAATGAGGGTTGCCTGGATGGCTCAGTCAGTTAAGTGTCTGGCTTGTGATTTCAGCTCCGTCACGGGTCCTGGGATGGAGCCCCATGTTGACTCTGTGCTCAGCGGGGAGTCTGCTTAGGATTCTCTCTTTCCCTCTCCCTCTGCCCTTCTCCCCACTCATGTTTACTCTCGTTCTCTCAAATAAATAAAAATCTTTAAATAAAAAAATTTTTAAAGGAAATATAGTATATTTACGAAAGTAACATTCCCTGTCACCTTTATTCCCACTATCCCCAGCAGCCTAGGAAAACCACTGTTAAAATTAAAATTTTTCTTGGGTTATTTGGGTTTTTTTAAAACCTTAAGTTGTACAAGTTCTTTGTATATTTTGGACTCAACCCTTAACAGGTATATGATTTACAAATAGTTTCTCCCGTTTGAGGGGTTGTCTTTTGCACTTTCTTGAGAGTATCTTTCGAAGCAGAAGAGCTTTTAGTTTTAATGAAGTCTAATTTATCTATTTTTTTCTTTAGTCCCTTGTGCTTTGATGTCGTATTTTAAAACCATTGCCTGATTCAAGGTCACATCAATGTTTTCTTCTAAGACTTTTAGAGTTTTGATTTGTATGTTGAGGTCATGGATCCATTTCGAGTTAATTTTTTAATATGGTGGGAGGTAGAGATACAATTTCATTCTGTTGCATATGGATAACAAGACAGCTGGAATCCCTAACCAGAAGAAAGCTGTGTAGCTATACTGATATCAGGTGAAGTAGACATTAAACCGGGAATTATTACTAGAGATACAGAGCAACGCTTCAAAATGATGACGTGCACAATCTACCGGGAAGATAGAACAATTCTATTTTCATACACAACTAATAGCATGGCTTCAAAATTTATCAAACATAAATCAGTAGAATTAAACTAGTAGAATTTGTTCATTTAAAAAATCAATCAACAAATATACAACTGCAGTGGCAGGTATTATTAGCACACATCTCTTAGTAGAAACGTAGAGAAAATATGACCAACACAATTAATATTCTTTACCTAATTCACATGTATAGAACACCTTACCCTCCAAAAACAGAATATATATTCTTTTCAAACGTACACAGAATATTTATCAAAGTTGACTATATTCTGGATATTAAAGCAAGACTTAATTGCAAGGGATTTAAATCTTTCAGAATATAGTCTCTGATCACAATGGTATTAAGTGAGAATTCAACAGCAAAAAGATAATCAAACTTCATTTCTGTACCTTACTGGATATAATAGCCATTCTTCAAATGTACTGCTACAGAAGAACATCAGGACAAAACAGAGGTTTGCGGGGGATAGATTTTCAGTCTCTGAGTGGAGCAGTGTCACACCCTATTTGCTGACCTTACTTCCTGTTTGGGGCAGAAACTTCTTACACCCCAGGAACTCTACACTCAGACACTCGGATAAGGGCCAGTGTCTGGACTGGAGTGAGAACAAGAGAAATTTCGACCAGAAGAAGAATTCCTATCATGCTTTGCCCTGGCCTGCTGTGGGCATTCATAGCCTCCTTCGGATTCAGTAAGTGTGGCCCTAAACATGGGGCGTCAGCTTCCTCTTGGAAGTTCAAGAATGGGACTACTCAAGTTGTAACTGACTAGGGTATTAAGAGGGAACAGAGGTGGGGAAATGAAATGTTGTGGGATTCTTTTCTTTGTCCTTGTGTCATAAATTAATCTAGTCCCCATGACCCATCTGAGACATTTCAGAGAACCAACCTTGTCTTCCTTCTCCACAGGATCCAGCATGGCTGAGAAAGTCGTCCAGACTCAGAATCCAATAAACAGGCAGGAAGGAGAAGCAGCCACCTTTTACTGCAAGTATGAAACCAGCTGGAAGAATTATTATGCTTTGTATTGGTACAAACAGCCTCCCAGTGGAGAGATGATTTTCCTCATTTACCAGGATGAAAGCAAGCCGAATGCAAAGCAGGGTCGCTTCTCTATGGACTTTAAAAAGGAAGTAAAATCCATCAGTCTCACCATCTCTCCCTTACAACTGACAGACTCAGCTGTGTACTTCTGTGCTCTTGGTAGCTCCACAGTAATAAAAATAATAGTGGAAGATGAACAAAAACCTTAGCTCCATAAAGGCAGACACCTGCTCTGGGGTTCAGGAAAAAACCATGAACCACTGACAGGAAGAAGGCAGGAGTGTGGCAGCCCAGTTGAGCCCTCCTAATATAAACTTCCCTTCTGTAAAAAAAATGTTCTCATAATCGAGCTCAGTGTATAAAACAGCACTGTTTCCTGAGATTTCCAAGTATTATGTTTGTATCTTGGGTTAAAATAAACCACAAAGTGGTTTTTCAAATGATCCCTTAAGAGATTTGTTTAAAAAAAAAAAAAAGGAAACAGGAAGCTCAAAGTAGAGTCATTTGTGCTAACGCCCACATCAGTAAACCAAGACTTAATCCCTAACCTAACTATAGCTCAAACATCCGAGGAAAGTGACTGCTAACCCGTCAGCATGGAATTACCTGGTCAGCACTAGTGAGATAACCTCCCAGATAGAGTCCTCTCTGCTCCTCTTAGGAAGGTGACCTTGCCTAAAACAATGCATTCTTTGCTAATAATTTTTTATCTGCCCCTTTTCCACCAAATCCTATGCTAAACAATGAACAACGTGGGTTTTGGCAACTGCCTTCAAATACGGGAATAACAAAAGTACTAAGGAAAGTAAAAGGAATTTGGTTGAGAGGGATTTTTAGAACTACTTTTGGGAGAAAAAAATATCACAGAAATAGTTCTAAAATCCCCAGTGACTGAAAATAATTCAGTCTTTCATCTCGCAGTATTGTGGTAGAAAGCTCTTCACTGAGCCTTGCCACTAGAGGGAGGTAGCACATACAAGGTATTTATCTTTAGACCTAAAACACAAACCTTGAAGAGGAAGGAAGGAAGGAAGGAAGGAAGGAAGGAAGGAAGGAAGGAAGGAAGGAAGGGAGGGAGGGAGGGAGGGAGGGAGGGAGGAGGAAAGGCAGGCAGGCTGTGGACTGACTTGGTTCTTAGTTCTAAGTAAAGGAGTTCATATATACAGTCACAAGAGGGAGCTGTTACACCTGCAAACCAATGCTCCTTCCAGAGTGAGGGGGAGATTACCACTGAGCTGTGCAAAAATTTAATTTTCCTCCTCTTTGTCACCTTGTACTTCGTAATCTTACATGGAGTGTGTGCACAGCTTCAAGGACATAGGCAAACCTCTTCCCCAATGCAAAGAGCTGACCACTCATAGGAAGAAAAGAGAGAGGTAAATAAGTTTAATTTTTAATGGCCAAACACTGGTTTCTATAGTAGAGTGATAATCTTAGTTACTATAGCAGAGAAGGATGAGTAATTTTAACTTAATTCATCCCATTACTTTAATAACAACCATTTTTGAGAATAAACAGGGAAACTCTTTTATGTTTATTTTCACCCCTCTGGGAAAATGGCTTCATTTCAAATCAACTCTTCTCATTCCTTCTTTCTTTTTGTGGTCTCAATGCATTCCACCACTAGGCATGGGCATGGAAATGAGAAAATATGTATTAAAGAGGGGGCTCAGGTGGGATAGGAATAAGTAGCACTCAAGTCATTGGTTCCTGTATCAAGACAAGAGGCATCCCACAATGCCTGTTGGAAGATGCTGTTGGAAGATGCTTAAAACATCATTCCCAGAGCCAACATGGAAGACCTGAATACCAGGCACCTTGGTTCTTAGACTGGATTCCAATTTTACCTTTTCCTGCTTGACCGAATACAGTAGTATCATACAGCTATGAAGCTATTTTTGTCACAGAGTTGCAAATATTTTCTTCTTATTGGATGCTTAACTCAGCTTATGATCATTTTTTTTTAACCAGAAAGAAATCTCTAACTTTTGAAGTTAAATTGTCTATTACTGCTCTTGAGATGTACTTGCTCTGGCTGGGAATATGGATAGGAATTCTCTTCTTCCCTTTGCAGTCCAGGGCTCAACATAGGTTTCTTGGATTAAAGGACACCTCACACCAACTCAATGGAGCATCAAGCCACCAATTAGTGGTGGGTTTTGCCTTGTACCACAAATGAGAGATGGACAATCTCCATTCAGATTCACTCAGATGTAGCTTGTTTGAATTTGAACTTCGAAAAGGATCTCAGTGTAAACTCTCTGAATTAGGGCTAGACACTGGAAAAACATTCTTAGCTCTCTTTTCAAATTTTTTGTTTAATCCTGAGGGTGGGAGTAGACCCAACCATGAGAGTATTCTGTCCTTAGCCAATGCCTGGCTGGGGAACACCCAAATTGAAAGCTGCCTGATCTAGAGCTGTGCGAGTGGGTGCTATGCTGTTGCTGGGACCTCCCCCAACCTAGGTTAAGATACAATCCCTGAGCTCTGAGACCTGGGACCCGGATTTGCCCTGAAACTATGAAATCACTAACAAGAATCACTATTCTCCTAACTTTAGGTAAGTGATCTTGGTCTAATAAGGATGACTTTGTATCTGCTACTTCTCCTTCTTCCACTGTATTAACTAAAATGCTGGGAAAAAATTGCATCTATACTTTTCTGTGTGTCTATGTGTTTTTCTAAAGAGTCCGAGTATCATTGTGAGGGCTGATCATATCCACTCTTCACAGAAGATCTCCTGAGTCTCACAGCTCTCAGGTTTGTAAGAAGGTTTGGGTTCATTGAGCCCAACGGTCATGGAACATGGAAATTTATCTTGGCCTTGTGGCTCTGAATGGCTCAATAATGAATACCAGTAATATTTCTCTTGCCCTGTGTAACACACACAAAAATTCTCAAGGTTTGGTGTAAGGTCGGAGAGGGGAGTTCTGAGAGTGCTTGTGTAGCTGACCTTAGAGGTATCCACATTTGACAAACCAGAGCTCATCTATTGTTTCTCAACCCCTCAGGTATTATGAGCGATGCTAAGACCACACAGCCAAATGCAATGGAGAGTACTGAAGAAGAGCCTGTCCACCTGCCCTGTAACCACTCGACAATCAGTGGAAATGAGTACATATTTTGGTATCGGCAGCTTCCTAACCAAGGTCCGGAGTACATTATTCGTGGCCTAAAAGACAATGTGACAGATGGAATGGCCACTCTGATCATCACAAGAGCTAGAGAGTCCAGTACCTTGATTCTGCCCCGGGTTACCCTGGGAGATGCTGCTGTGTATTACTGCATCGTGAGAGAGACACACTAAGACAGATGGGGCCGCCCCCATACAAGATTTGCCTGGTGGGGGAAGGGAAGCAGCAGCTGCCATCTCCAGAGGCCACCGCGCAAGAATGAGTGGGAGCCCAATAGGAGAGAGACGTAAAAGAGAAAAGAGGAAAGAAATAAAGAGAAGATAGTGAGGGAATCAAAGAGGGAAGAATAAAAGGAACAAAGAGGATGAGGAAGAATAGTTTATGTTATTAAAGGGAGGGACTAAAAAGCTCACAAGGAAAGGAAGAGACACAATTGTAAACCTGCAATAAAGGGAAAAGTAACTGGAGGGTGGGAGGGTAGGGATAGGGTGGCTGGGTTACGGACATTGGGGAGGGTTTGTGCCATGGTGAGTGCTGTGAAAGGTGTAAGTCTAAGGATTCACAGACCTGTACCCCTGGGGCAAATAATAATTAAAAAAAAGGAAAAGGAAATGATTATTTACTGTAGCTCTTTGTCTTAATCAAATGTTGCTTTCTATATAAGTATCCCTAAAATCGGTGAGAACAACCACGGGGTTGTCCCAAAGACTTCCTTCATTCAGACTCGAGGAGGTGCCCAGGCTCTGGATATTGCACCATATTAGTCCTTCCAACGCCTCAAAAATGGGAATGAATTTCAGAAACTGATTCATTTGCCCTTGAAAAAAATTTGCTTATCTGTAGCACACACATCATTGAGATAAAGACAATTTGGGGGAAGAGATAAATAAGGGACATATTTGTAGATATCAATTTCATTTTTAGAATTTATGTTGAAGTATTATTATCACACACAAAACACACACACAAATCTTTTCTCATTGTAAAAGACTCAAGTTATTACATAAGGATGTAGAGTAAAGCCTAAAAGCCCATTCTGAGTGTCCCACCTCCTCTCCATTTCCTTTTCAATTCCTATGATAACCCATTTTGACAGTTTGGAGTGTGTCTTGACAATCACATTCTTTTTCATTTATCAAGGTGTTCATATAAATACCCAATTGTCTCACATAAATTGGATCATATTGGGTATATTTTTCTGTAGCTTGTTTGTATTTTTTATTTAAAGATGTATTTTTTATTTTATTTATTTTTTATTTTTTTATTATGTTAGTCACCATACAATACATCATTAGTTTTTGTAGCGTTCCATGCTTCATTATTTGCGTATAACACCCAG
Source organism: Ailurus styani (assembly GCA_002007465.1). Taxonomy (NCBI): domain Eukaryota; kingdom Metazoa; phylum Chordata; class Mammalia; order Carnivora; family Ailuridae; genus Ailurus; species Ailurus styani. The sequence continues at coordinate 23,050 of LNAC01001156.1, read as the reverse complement.
TGCTCATTACAACACGTGCCCTCCTTAATACCCATCACTGGGCTACCCCATCCGCCCACCCCGCTCCCTTCTGAAATCCTCGGATTGTTTCTCAGAGTCCATAGTCTCTCATGGTTCGTCTCCCCCTCTGATTTCATTTTAAAGATTTTATTTATTTATTTATTTAGAAAGAGAAAGAGAACATGCAAACCAGGAGAGGGGCAGAGGGAGAGGGAGAGAGAGAATCTCAGGCAGGCTCCCTGCTGAGCCTGGAGCCTAACATGGAGCTCAATCTCATGACCCAGAGATCAGGACCTGAGCCGACATAAAAGTCTGATGCTCAAATGACTGAGCCAACCTGGCATCTCTAAAAATGTATTTTTGAGATTTGTTCAAATATATACACACACACACACATATGGACTTTATCCTATGTGTAAAAATTTAATTAACTTGCACACTTCCTAATAATATTTAAAATTTTTACCTCTCTTAATTCTCATAATCAGAATCACAAATCAACAAATACATATACATATGACTTACATACATATATTTTTATATGGATGAATTCTTAGAAGTGAAATTGCTGGGTCAAAGGATAAGCCTGATGTTATATTTTTACAAGTATTGAAAAGTTGCCTTTCAAAAGGTCTCTAACAATCTACACTGCAAAACACAGCATATGGGAAACCTATTTCCCTGCATCTTGGTTAACACTATTATCAGTCTTTTTTAGATTTTAGACAACTTGAAAGTATTTTGTTGGTTTCATTTGCATTTTCCTGATTATGAGGGCAGTTGAACAACTTACCCTGTATATTTGCACTTTTATAGATTGTCTTTTTCTTGTTTATTTGTAGAAATTATTTTAATAAAATGAACATTACTTTGCCTCTTATACATATTGCACACACTCCAAATATACTATGGCTTTTAAGTTTGTTTATTCAATGATTATCAGGGATATTTTTATTTTTATATTGTCAAATCCAAGCCTTCTAGGAAGACTTTACCTATTCCAAGTTGATAAATCAAAATTCTTACATTGTCTCCTATTCAAGGACATTCTTCTAATCAGTCTGAGAGAGAAATTGGGAGCTCTGCTAGGTTTAGATATTTGACAAGGGGAGACAGAACTCTTGATCAAAATGATAGACTCCACAATTCTGCACTTTATTGTAGAAGGGACAATGTACAAGTTGAATTTAAAAATCAAATAGTAACAGATGTACTGATTAGGAAAAAACATTACTGTCTGTTATGGATTGAATTGTGCCCCCCCCAAACATACATGAGACACACACACACACACACACACACACAAGTTGCAGTCCTAACCTCCGGAACTTCAGAATATGACCTTATTTGGAGATAAGATCTTTACAGATAATCAAGTTAAAATCAGATCATTATGGTGGGCCCCCATCCAACATGACTTCTATCCTTATAAAAGACAAAAATTTGAAGACACACAAGGCAAACGCCTTGTAAACATGAAGGCCGAGATCAGAATGATGAGTCCACAAGCCCAGGAGAGAGGCCTGGAACAGATCCTTCCCTGACAGCTCTCAGAAGGAAGTAATCTGCTGACATCTTGATTTTGCACTTCTAGACTCCAGGACTGTGAGACATTTCTCTATCCATTGTGTTCATGGATTAAAAGACCCATATTAAAACGTTAATTCTCAGGGCACCTGGGTGGTGTAGTTGGTTGGGCATCCGACTCTTGATTTCAGCTGTGGTCATGATCTCAAGGTCATGAGGTCAAGCCCCACCTCCAGCTCTGTGCTCAGCGCGGAGTCTACTTGAGATACTCTCTCCTTCTCCCTCTGGCCCTCTTGCTCATCGTCTTCCTCTCTCTCCCTCAAATAAATAATCTTTAAAAAAAATAAAACAAAATGTTAATTCTCTCCAAATTGATTTATAGATTCCATGTAATACCAATAAAAATCCCAGTAGAAAGTTCTGTAGAAATTGTCAAAAGGGTTATCAGATACACATGAAAATTAAAAAGGACTGGGTGCCTGGGTGGCTCAGTGGGTTAAAGCCTCTGCCTTCAGCTCAGGTCCTTAACTCAGGGTCCTGGGATGGAGCCCCACATTGGGCTTCCTGCTCAGTGGGGAGCCTGCTTCCTCCTCTCTCTCTGCCTGCCTCTCAGCCTACTTGTGATCTCTCTCTCTCTCTCTGTCAAATAAATAAATAAAAATCTTTAAAAAAAAAGAAAATTAAAAAGGACTGTGTTAATAGAAATATTTTGAAAAGAATAACAAATTTGAAGAACTAACACTACTGATACTTAATTGTTTTTATGAAGGTATAATTGAGAAACTATAGGGTTGATGTAAAGATAGATAAATATAACATTGGAACAGAATAAAAGGTCCAGAAATAGACACACACATATAAAACCAGTTGATTTTCAATAAAAGTACCATAACAATTCAATGAGGAAAAAATAATCTGTTTAATAAATCATGCTTGAACAGTGGATAGCCATGTTCAAAAATATAAACTCTAACCCTCAGCTCACACTATATAAGAATTTGATGGCAAATAGATCATAGATCTAAATGGGAGGGCTAAAAGTATGAGCTTCTAGAATAAAACATTGGGGAAAATCTTAGATACCATGGGTTTGGCAAAGATTAATTAATTATGACACAAAGGATACATGACATAAAATTTCAAAAATCTACACAAATTAAAAATAGAAATACTATATGATCTAGCAAGTATATATATAGTGTATATATATATATACATATATATGGTATATATACTTCTTGGTATATATACAAAGGAATCGAAATCTGGATCTCAAAGATATCTGTATTCCCATATTCATTGCAGCATTAGCCACAATAACCAAGACATGGAAGCAACTTTAATGTCCACTGACAAAGGAATGGATAAGGAAAATGTAGTGTTTATATACAGTAGAATATGGTTCAGCCTTTAAAAAGAGAATAAAATCCTGTCATTTGCGACAACATGCATGAACCTGGAAAATATTATGCTAAATGAAGTAAGCCAAACACAGAAGAACAAATACTACATGATCCCCTTGCATGATGAATCTAAAATGGTCAAATTCACAGTGGCAAAGGATGGAATGGTGGTTACTAGGGGTTGGGGGGAGAAGAAACAAGGAGGTGTTGGTCCAAGGGTATAAAGTTTCAATTATGCAACATGAATATATGCTAGAGATCTACTGTATAGCACAGTGCCTATAGTTAACAATATTATATTGTATACTTTAAAATTTGCAGAGGCACCTGGCTGGCTCAGTTCAGTAAAGCATGCAACTCTAGATCTTGGGGTTGTAGGTTTGAGTCCCACATTGGGTATAGAGATTACTTTAAAAAAATAAAATCTTTAAAATAAAATTTGCTAAGAATGTAGATCCTATATTAAAGGTTCCTATCACAAAAAATAAAATTTAAAAATAGAGAGTAGGAGGAAACTTTTGGAGGAAACCATGGCATTAATTATGATGGCAGTTTGACAAATATAGACTTGTCTCCAAACTCATCTAGTTGTATACATTAAACATATACACCATTTTATATGTCAATCATACCTCAATAAAGTGGATTTTTTAAAAAATCAGTACTAAGGACTTCACAATATTAAAAATGTTTACTCTTTAAAAGACACTGTTAGGAAAATAGAAAACAAAAGCCAGAGACTAGGAGAAAATCTTTGCAAAATGTGTATCTAAAGAAAAAAAAAGACCTGTATCTAGAATATATATTTTTAAAACTCTTCCAACTTAATAGACACTCAATTTTTTAATAGGCCAAAGATTTGACCAACAACCATAACAAAAATACCCTATGTATAGTAAATAAACACGAAGGAATGTTCAGCATCATTATTCTTAAGGAAAATGCAAATTAAAATGACAAGATTCCACTACATACTTACTAGAATGGCTAAAATATAAGTGACTGAACCACACCAAGTATTGGTGAAGCTTTGGAGCAACTGGAATTCTCAACGTACTGCGACTGGGAATACAAATGGTACAATCACTCAGAAAACAGTTTCACCTTTTATTAAAATGTTAAACATGGACCTACCATATAGCCTACCAATTACACTTCTGGATACTAACCCAAAGGAAACAAAAGTTTATGTCTATACAGACAATTATAAGTGAATCTTCATAATAGCTTCAGAAACAGTAACTGGAAATAACCCAGAAGTCCACCAACAGGTGAATGAATAGATAAATAAATTGTGGTATAGCAAACAATGGAATACTAGTCAACAATTAAAAGGAATGAATTACTGATAAATGTGACAATGTGGATGAATCTCAAAATATACATGCCAAAAGAAACCAGACAAGAGAGAGTGTATACACTACGAGTCCATTTATGTAAAACTCTAGAACATGCAAACTCATCTGTAGTAAGAGAAGGCAGACCAGTGATTGCCTGGGCTGAATGGCATTTGGAGGAATGTGCCAGGAAAGTATACAAGAGGGGTTCAAAAGGGGAACAATGAATAGGACCACAAGGGGATCTAGGGAGGTAGTGCATATGCTCACTACTTAGATTGTGATCATGATTTCACATTTGTATGTCCATGTCAAAAATGATCAATCTGTACATTGTCTTTTTTTAAGATTTTATTATTTATTTATTTATCAGAGAGCAAGCGACCACAAGAGAGGGAGTGGCAGGCAGAGAGAGAAGCAGGCTCCCTATTGAGCAAGGACCCTGGGATCATGACCTGAGTCAAAGGCAGATGCTTAACTGACCCCAAATTGTATATTTTAAATCTGTGCAGCTTATTATATGTCAGAGTGGGTATGCCTCAATAAAGCAGTTTTTATAAGACTAAAATTTAAAGTAGGCAGAACTAAATGTTGAAAATAATTACTCAGTTCTAGAGAGCAGAATTTTTCAATTTCTTTTCATTACAAAGGGGAAACTGTTTCAAGCATGCAAAACTAGCAAGGTATTTTTGATATCCGATAATAAATACCATACTTATCACAATAAATAAATAAATGCACCTCATCTATATAAATTAATTCTAGAAGTCATCCACTTTTCAGTATTTCTCAGTCTGGCCAAAAGGTGACAGTGTTCAAAAAGTATTTGAGTTCAGGTTTGCTGCGCTGGAGGAAGAGGAAAGCAGGTCTGTTTTCTCTGATTGGTGCAGTATCCTGCACCAGTGAGACTCCACTGAGCTCAAGTAACCTGTGCTAGGGAAGTTCACTTGAGAACACCCGATTGGGCTGTCTCCTGAGGAACCAGAGGATGGGCAATCTCCTGCAAGTACTCATGTGGATATTAGAGTTGCAGGCAGCCTGTAAGTATGGGGTTAGTCTAAGAGAGTCAGGGGATGCTCACAGCTCCCTGGGGACAGGGATGAATCATCTTCAGATACATGCTGAAAAGATAGACAACATTCTGTGTTGATGTGATAGTGTTGCTGCCCCAGGAGAAGTGAAGGGGGAAGGGAGCGATGGAGAAAAACCATCCCTACTATGAGCTTGAAGATCTGACGTGGTCACCTGTGTTTTCTTCACATTATCTTTTTGAACAGGGGTCAGTAGCCAAGAACTGGAGCAAAGACCGCAGTCCCTGATCATCCAAGAGGGAGAAGATTTCACCATAAACTGCAGCTCATCAAAGCCTGTGTATGCTCTACACTGGTACAGGCAAAAGAAGAGTGAAGGTCTAATCTCCTTGATGTTATTATGGAAAAATGGGGAAGAAAAGAATCATGAAGAAACCACTGCCACATTGGATGAGAAAAAGCAGCAGAGTTTCCTGCGTATCACAGCCTCCCAGCCCAGCCACTCAGGCACCTACCTGTGTGCAGCAGATGCACTGTGATCTCCAGGCCTCTGCAGGCTGTCCCCAAACCTGCTGCCGGGCCGCGGGTGCTCTGCCGACACAGGGCTCCTGAGCAGTGCTGGGACGCTTGCCAAGATGAGAAGCCTGAAGAAGGTGCAGTAGTCCCATTGCAAAAAAACAAAAACAGAAACAAAAAACAGAACAAGAAGAAGGTTCTAGAGTGAGAGTAGGGGAAACCCTACCTTTATTTCCAAGTTCAATTTGACTTTTTGTCAGGGTAATTACTACTTTCTAGTAGGTAGAAACCTCAACTTGGGATAAGGATGGCATGAAGTTCAGTGATTTTTGCAATCACTGTGCACCGATCTTGTGCCTTTATTGTCCCAAGGAAACTTTTTCTCTTCTGCTACTCATTCAGCTTCTTAATAGAAAAAAATTCTGAGTCATTTAGTGGATTTCTTGTGGCATTGTGAGACTGCATCGTGAGTATTGGGACAGCAATATTGTCACATGGGAGGAGTCAGGGACAGTAGTTTTTCCCAAGTTTATAAGTATAGAGATACACAAATGGATGGATGGATAGATAAGAGAGGGGGGATCTAATCCAGTCTCAGACTGCCCCTCACTTCTCCAACATGGCCTCACCTGTTCGCACTGCCCACCTGCTGCAGCCACACCTGCTTGGCCCCTCACCTCTGATGTAGCTTCAAAAAGAAACAAATTATATTCAGTCCTTGTGGCAGAGCTCATCTTGCAGACTTTTTTTTTCACTTGTCTTGTCCACCGTCCTTGATAAAAGATGTGCACTTAGAGTCAGGTGGAGCCTGCAAAGATTTTGTCCTTAGTTCTTCCCATCCCAGCACCTTTATTTGCCTCCCTCCTGTCGGCCGCTACTGCTTCCCCCACCCCCACACCCCCACACCTAATGGTACTCTGTGACCTTTTTTTTTTAAGATTTTATTTATTTATTTGACAGAGAGAGAGAGATTACAAGTAGGCAGAGAGGCAGGCAGAGGGAGAGGGGAAGCAGGCTCCCCGCTGAGCAGGGAACTCGATGCAGGACTCTATCCCAGGACCCTGAGATCATGACCTGAACTGAAGGCAGAGGCTTTAACCCACTGAGCCACCCCAGTGCCCTACTCTGTGACCTTTTAATACCCTTCTGCCCACCCAAAGCCTAATGTTTCTAGTCACCAAATTGCTTTCCAAAATCTTCTCCCACTTTATTGATTCTATATCCATTTCCCAGCTTACTCTCCAAAATGGAGTGGTTCATAACCTAACTCACATCTCGATGCAACATTCTAGAGTAGCTCTCCCTGGATGGCTTGTATTTGAAAGGGGAATGTTGGAGGAGATTCAGAGGAAATCACCTCAACTGGTGCACTTTCACTTACGGTGACAGTTGGAGAGGAAGGATGTTTCACGACAAAATGCTGTTTCCCATGCCTCTAAACCATAGTGTAGGACACCTGCCCGTATGTAGGGCAGTTCTCGTGGGGAAGGGTGCAGGCACCACACTGCAAGATTTGTTAAAAAATACAATATTACTCAAATTTGTTTAGAAGGATAATATGATCCAGCAAAGAACAAGGACAGAGATTCTGTTGCTTGACACTACACACAATAACTTGTAGCGTCTGTTATCTAAGATAGACACTATCTCCATACAATCATTGCGATGGGGTGTGCAATCCACTGCATTGAAAGCACCATACCCACTTAGAGTTAATGGACAGAATGGCATATATGATTATCAGCATTTTACTTATGAGAAAACTGAGAGTGGGAAGAAATTCCCATCAAGGAATGCTTTTGAGACCTTGAATCCTGGGGAAGCACACTGGAGGCCACGGACACCAGAGACACAGAAGCCACTGGCCTCTCACTTGCCTATAACGTGGTGCATCCTCACCTTGCCTGCTTCCTTTCAGTCATGCCACTGAACACATTTTCTCATGGTCACTGCCCACCGACCCGAAGCCAGGAGGCAGGTGTGCTTTGTACTCACTTCTGTAAAATGCATATCAGAGAATGATGGAATCAGGTCACTCTGCTCCTGGCCCTGCCAGAGAACTGAGCTAGACCTTGTTGTGTCTCAAATCTCTCCCCTGGGGCAATGGATGTAGCCCTAGGGCTAGAGCGTCAGTTTCCTGTACTTAAAAGTGCCCCTTCGTATTTACTTCATTTCGTTTTGTTGGGGTTCCTGATTGGCGTCTTCCTTCTTCTCCAACTTTAAATAGTAATAATCTATCCTTTTATGGCAGAGTTTTCTTTCTGCATAAGCTCACTAAACCCGTTTGCTACCCTTGATTTTCTGGCATAGTAATTCTAATTAGAAAATCATCTGAACAATTAAGTCAGAATACATAGCAACTATATTTCTTAGGTTGCTATAGTTTGCACACTTAAGACATATATGAGTCTTCTGATTAAGCTCAGTGTTTTTAAAAATTTCCCTACAAACTCCTCCTAACACCCAGGAGAGTGAGGCTGTATTCGTGTAGGCCTGGGAGATGTGGTCTCCTATATATATGGTATCTCTTTGAAATCTCACATTCTACCTAAAATTCATGTGCTGTGTTCTGTAATTTGCCTTCATTTGTTTCAATATACAAAAAGAAGAAGAAGAAGAAGAAGAAGAAGAAGAAGAAGTAGTTTTAATTCATGATCCAGAAATGTATGCCATGTTTATCCCGATGTTTACTGTCATCCTTCATATGCTACTACCTGGCCTGTTGCTCTGTTAGGGAACAGAAATAGACTGCTAGAATTCTCAAGAAAATGGGGATACTCCCAAGGCTGAGACAGCAGGTCTTCATGGAGACTGGAACAGCTGCTCAGCATCAAGGAGACTGCAGCATGAACCATCATGATCACAAGGGGCAGAAGATCTAATGATAAACTTGACCTGTTATCTCTGTGCCTCCCACATGCCATAAAGAGAGTATCAGAGTAATGCAATTTTGTTTTTATCTTAACAAATGTCTTGGGGTGTTTTTTGTTTTGTTTTGTTTATTCTGTTTGCTTTTTTTTTTTAAAGCATTACTTCAATGAAATGTTGCAGAATCGTTAAAAAAGGAAGAGCCTCCTGGTTGTCTCAGTTGATAGAGCATGTTAACTCCTGGTCCCAGGGTTGTGAGTTCAACTTGCTTGGGAGGAAGGAAGGAAGGAAGGAAGGAAGGAAGGAAGGAAGGAAGGAAAAGAGAGGGAAAGAAAGAAAGAAAAAGGAAGGAAGGAAGGAAGGAAAGAATGAAGGAAGAAGAAAGAAAGAGAGAGAAAGAAAGAGAAAGAAAAGGAGGGAATGTCAAGTTATCAGTATTTTTGCTTTAGGAAATATACTCACTCAGTAAGAATACAGAAGAAACAGGAGAAATACACAGAGGTTACTCTCTGGAAAACCTAGGCCTAAATTAGCACTGACCCTAGAAGAAAAGGAGACTCAAGAAAATAAAAAGCCATTTCCCTGTTCTTTCAAGTTTGAGAAGACCAATGGGTAGAACATGGTGCTCAGTACCTAGTAGAAGCTCATTTATGCAAATCAGGACAGAAACTTCAAGGCATTCCTCAGGTACTGAGCCTAGATCCTAGGCATTTGAAACTCCAAGTTGCCATTCATTTTTTTCCTTAAAGATGAAACTTGCCCTCTAAAATTCCATTCTAAAATAATGAGGTTCTGCTATTATTCAGAGTTTTATCTCTTTAAAAAAGAGGGTCAGAATGTTCACACGACTATGTTAATAAGTAACAGTAACCTTCTTCCTGCATTGTTTCTGTCAGGGTCCTTTTCTCTTTTTGTTTTTGTCTCTGCCTTTCATGTTAAGGTAATCTCTTCAAATGACTAGTGATCCCAGATGCTCATTCATACTTAGTGGGATATAAATTTGGGGGTTGAGCAAAGAGAGAACGGCTCTGGTTCCACTGTTTTTAAGTGTTTGCCTCACTTCACTCTCAACTGAGCCTGGTATCCCAGGCTCTTATATGCCTCTTTATTCAATATCTTCAGAAAAATTGGCTTTTTTTTTTTGTCCCCCACAAAAACATGTGGGAAGGAGTGGACATCTGACTTTTCCAAGTTAGGATGGGAGATCTGAGAGTGTAACTGGACTTTATACTATTTTACTTTAGACCTAATACATTCTTGTTTAAAGGCCCCTTACCCCACACTCCTCACTCTGATCTTCTGAGGTATCAAGAGCCCAAATTCTTGAGACTCTCTGAGCACCTGGATTTCTGTTGGCATTCCCCTCTGTGGGCCCTTAGGATTCGACTTTCTTCAGTTGGCTAAACCAGTTACTACTTGTCCATTCACTCTCAGGTCCCAAAACATCTTATGGTTGTCATCCTTTGCCTGTTCTTTATGTCCTTTGGGGTTCATAACAATTTTTTTAAAGTTTACTCTCAGGGCGCCTGGGTGGCTCAGTGGGTTAAAGCCTCTGCCTTTGGCTCAGGTCATGATCTCAAGGTCCTGGGATTGAGGCCGAGGCCCTCATTGGGCTCCCTGCTCAGCAGAGAGCCTGCTTCCTCCTCTCTCTCTGCCTGCCTCTCTGCCTGCTTGTGATCTCTCTGTCAAATAAATAAATAAATAATCTTTAAAAAAAAGTTTACTCTCATTTCAGTGGGTTCAAAGAAAAGCACAGAGGAAAAAATATGTCTTCGATTCACCATGCTTAATCCTAAATCTGTCTTAATCCTAAATCTGTCTTGTTCATGTCTTTATATTTCCCTAGCAGATAGGGGGTACTCAATAAGGGTTCATCAAATGAATGGGGAAATAGAATTATTTTTACAATTCTCCACAATCTAGTGACTAGTCATAAGGGGGCAGTGTCTCCATTCATAGTTCACCTTCAAGATTGGCTCAAAACTCAGAGAAGCCTCCAGTTGGAGATCAGACCGGCTGATACACAGAACAGATATTTTCACATCACGGTGGTATTTATGGTGTTACTCTAGGCTCAGAAGAGTTTCTTGAAGCAAAAACCGTTTTAGGAAATAATTCCTTGAAGGAAGTGTGATGGCCATGCTCCTCGAAGATTTATTAATATTCCTGTGGATGCAGCTGGCATGTGAGTCTTGGGGGTTTCTGAGTCTCACACAGAGAATTCTAAAGGGGTGGAAATTCTGTGAAGGCAAGAGGTGAGGTTATATCCAGGTCCGTGAAAAGAGAGACACAGGAGAAAAGCTAGAAAGGGAGGGAGGAAAGGAAAAAGCCCATGGGGCTGGGAGTTGGAGTTAGGGGAGAGTGTCCATCATGGCTCCGACAAAGATGACCTAAAAATGATTTTGAACACCTTCTTTTGTCTTTCTACACAGGGGTGAGTAGTCAGCAGCTGAATCAGAGTCCTCAGTCTGTGTCCATTCAGGAAGGAGAGGATGTCTCCATGAACTGCAATTCCTCGAGCATATTCAATACCTTTCTATGGTTCAAGCAGGACCCCAGGGAAGGCCTTGTCCTCCTGATAGCCTTATATAAGCCTGGTGAATTGGCCAGAAATGGAAAACTGACTGCTCAGTTCGGTGGAACAAGAATGGACAGCTTCTTGAACATTTCAGCCTCTGAGATGAAACATTCAGGCACCTACTTCTGCAGTGGGCAACACAGTGTCCCATGTGCACCTGCAGCCTGCACTCAAACTTGCAACTGGAACCCCAGTCACTATGCTGCCTCCAGCAGCTGCTCCTCTTGGCGTGAAATATGATCGTGCACACAACTTACCTGCCCTGCTCTCCTATTACTGCAAACTCTCATGCATTCAAGGCTTTATCTTCCAAAGATTGGGCTCTTTGCTTAATGAACACAATCCCATTTTAATATATATTACTTACTTATTTTGTCAGTATAGAAGAAGAAATGATCAGTACAAAAATCACAGTAGATTTAATACAGTTCTCTTTTAAAAATGGATATATATCAACGGAACAGAATTGAGAGCTTGGGAATAAACCCAGACATCCATGGGCAACTGATTTTCAACAAGGGTGGTAAGACCATTCAGTGGGAACATAGTGCTAGGACCACTGGATAACTGCATGCAAAAGAATATACGCATATTCAAATATTAACTCAAATGGATCAAAGGCCTAAATGTAAGAGCTAAAACTATAAAATAAACTCTTAAGAAAAAAACAGGCAAAATTTCAGTGATCTTGGACTATGCAACTGTTTCTTAGATATGAGACCAAGAGCACAGCAACCAAAGAAAGAAAGAAATTAGACTTTATCAACACCAAGAACTTTTTCAAAAAGCACAACGTTTTCCACAAATGAAAGTGAAAAAACAACCCACAGGATGGAGGACTGTTTGCAAGTCATATATCTGATAAGAAGATAGTATTGAGAATATATAAAAATTAACTTACAACTCAACAATAAAAAGACAAACACCAGTTTAAAAATGGGCAAGGGGAGGGTTTGTGCTACGGTGAATGCTGTGAAAGGTGTAAGCCTGATGATCCACAGACCTGTACCCCTGGGAAAATAATAATAATAAAAATAAATTTAAAAAAAAAGAAAATCTCCTTTAAAAAGAAAAAAACATAAAAATGGGCAAGGGATTTTCACATAATGGAATATTACTCAGCCATTCATTTAAAAAAAGGATGAAATATTGCCATTTGCAACAACATGGATGGATCTAGAGGGTACAATACTAAGTGAAATAAGTCAGTCAGGGAAAGACAAATGCCCTCTGATTTCACTTATATATGGAATTTAAGAAACAAAGAAAAGAAAACAAGAGACAAACCAAAAGGAGACTCTTTTTTTTAGTTCTTTTTTTATTATGTTCAATTAGCCCACATAAAGTACATCATTAGTTTTGGATGTAATGTTCAACGATTGTTTAGTTGCATATAACCCCCAGTGCTCATCACCACATGTGCCCGCCTTAATGCCCATCGCCGCTTACCCCTCCCCCCACCTCCCTCCCTTCTGTAACCCTCAGTTTGGTTCCCAGAGTCCAGAGTCTCTCATGGCTTGTCTCCCTCTCTGATTTCTTCCCATTCAGTTTTCCTCCCTTCCCCTGTGGTCCTCCATGCTATTCCTTATGTTCCAAATATGAGTGAAACCATATGATAATTGTCTTTCTCTGCTTGACTTATTTCATTTAGCATAATCCCCTCAAGTTCCATCTATGTCGATGCAAATGGTGGGTACTCATCCTTTCTGATGGCTGAATAATATTTCATTGTATAACCACATCTTTTTATCCATTCATTTGTTGAAGGGCATCTTGGCTCCTTCCACAGTTTGGCTATAGTGAACATTGTCGCTCTGAACATTGAGGTGAACATGCCCCTCTTTTCACTATGTCTATATCTTTGGGGTAAATACCTAGTGGTGCAATTGCTGGATCACAGTATAGCTCTATTTTTAACGCCTTGAGGAAACTCCACACTATTTTCCAGAGTGGCTGTACCAGCTTGGATTCCCACCAATAGTGTAAGAGGGTTCCCCTTCCTCCGCATCCTCGCCAACACTTGTTGTTTCCTGTCTTGTTAATTTTTGCCATTCTAACAAGTGTAAGGTGGATCTCAATGTGGTTTTGATTTGAATTTCCCTGATGGCTAGTGATGTTAAACATTTTTTCATGTGTCTCTTAGCCATTTGTATGTCTTCTTTGGAGAAATGTCTGTTCATGTCTTCTTCCCCTTTATTGACTGGATGATTTGTTTTTTGGGTGTTGAGTTAGAGAAGTTCTTTATAGATCTTGGATACCAGCCCTTTATCTGAAATGTCATTTGCAAATATCTTCTCCCATTTTGTCGGTTGTCTTTTGATTTTCTTGACTGTTTCCTTTCCTGTGCAAAAGCTTTTCATCTTGATGAAGCCCTAAAAGTTCATTTTTGCTTTTGTTTCCCTTGCCTTTAGAGACATGCCTTGGAGGAAGTCGCTGTGCCCAATGTCGAAGAGGTTACTGCCTATGTTCTCCTCCAGGATTTTGATGTATGGAACCAGAAAAGACCCTGAATCACCAGGGGATTGTTGAAAAGGAAAACCAAAGCTGGGGGCATTACATTACCTGACTTCTATATTACAAGCTATATTACAAAGCTGTGATCATCAAGACAGCATGGTATTGACACAAGAATGGACACATAGATCAATAGAACAGGTGAGAGACCCCAGAAATGGACCCTCAACTCTATGGTCAATCTTCAACAAAGCAGGAAAGAATATCCAATGGAAAAAAGTCTCTTCAATAAATGGTGCTGGGAAAATTGGACAGCCACATGCAGAAGAATGAAACTGGACTGTTCTCTTACGCCATATAGAAAGATAAACTAAAAGAACTAACTCTTAACTATAGAGACCAAACTGATGGTTACCAGAAGGGAAGTAGATGGGGGGGATGGATAAAATAGGTGAAGAAGATTAAGAGTACACTTACCATGATGAGCACTGAGTGATATATAGAATTATTGAATGACTATATTTTATACCTGAAGCTAGTATCACATTGTATGTTAACTATATTGGAATTAAAATTTATAAAACATAAAATAAAATAAATGATAAATAAACTGGTTAAGACAGTTAAGAAAGGAAAATTAAAGAGAAATTTCATTCGTGAAAATAACTAAAAAAATACAAATTAAAAATATTGACAAATATAAACTAGTAATAAATATGTGACAAAATAATATGAGTAATTAGAATTTATCTTAGAAATGTGCGGAAGGCTTAACCTTAGAAACACCTATTCATGTAATTCCAACATTCCAGCAAATTAAAGGTGAAAAATGACAAGGGCATCTTAGTAGATAATATTTTTAAATTAATATTTCTTTATAGATATTTTCAAGTGTGCACAAAAGAAGAAAGAATAATATCATAAATATGTACTCATCACCTGAATTCAAAAAGATAAATTATCACTGCATGACCAATGTTTTTTCATCCATATTCCTCCTCTCTCACTCTTAAAGCAAATTCTAAACATTAGTCATTCCATCCATAAATAATTCAAAATACCTCTCTGGGATAGATATATTTTTAACATAATCAGAAGTACATGATCACAGCTAAAATATGTAGCAGTATTATTTGTTTGTCAAAGAATAACACCTTGATTATATTGATTCCTTGAGATTTGTGCAAATATGCTTTAGGTCTAATGTTTGGTTAACTTTTTAAAAAGATTTTATTTATTTGAGAGAGAGACAGCAAGAGAGAGCGAGAGAGAGAGAGAGAGAGAGAGAGAGAGAAGGAAAGAGAGGGAGGGAGAGAGAGAACACAAGCAGGGGGTGAGGAAGGGGAGGGGCGGAGAGAGAGAGAGAGGGAGCAGCAAACTCCCTGTTGAGCAGGAAGCCTGACCTGGGGCTCCATCCAGGACCCATGGATCATGACCTGAGCCAAAGGCAAACACTTTAACCAACTAAACCACCCAGACACCCCAATATTTGGTTAATTTTCTATTATCTACATGTGCTTGAGAAGAAATATTCTCTCATTTTTTGGTGCAGAATTCTATATTTGTCAATTAAATCAACTTTGTTTGGATCTTCTATATATTAAATAATATTTTTTCTCCTTGGCCTGTCAGTAATCGATAGAGATGTATTGAAATATCACTACAAGAGTGAATTTTTCAATTCCTATCATTCTATCAATTCTTGCTTTATGCATTTAATATTGAATGCATGGAAGTTCAGAATCATTATACCATACTGGAATTAATTAAAACTTTTTTTAAAGATCCTATTTATTTATTTGACAGAGAGATAGCGAGAGGGCAAAAGTAGGCAGAGCAGCAGGCAGTGGGAGAAGGAGAAACAGGCTTTCCGCAGAGCAGGGAGCCCAACGTGGGACTCGACTCCAGGACCCTGGGATCATGACCTGAGCCAAAGGCAGTCACTCAACTGACTGAGCCACCCAGGTGCCCAATTAAAGCTTTTATTATGGTTTAAAACCCTTCTTTATTCCTAAAAATGTTTCTTTCCTTAAAGTCTCTTTTTTTCAGTTATTAACATAGGTTTGTAAAGTTTTTTTGGTTAGGATTTTCCTGCATATATTTTTCCATCCTTTACTTTCAAACTTCCTTGACACCCATGTTTAAGTTGGTCTCTTCAAAAAAATGTGTGATTGGATTCTGGCTTTGTATCAATCTTACAATCTGCTTTTTAATCAGTGAGTTCCATTTACATTTTTTATAATTTTTCAGAATTAGGACTTGATTCCACCATCTTAATGTGTACTTTTTATTTGTTTTCTCCTTTTTCCTCCATTTTGTATGTGGTGAAAGTTGATTCAATTTGTGTCTTTTTTGTTGTTTTGTTTTGCTTTTTTCTTATTCCATATCCCCCTCTATTGGTTTGGAAATTACATGCTCCTTTTAAAAAGAATTCTTTAGTATTTTTGAATCTTTGAAGTTTTACCATCCATACTTAAAATCTAAAGTTAATCTATGGCTTAACCACCTTTCTGAAAAATTTAAAAACTTTAAAATACTACAACTTAGATCAAACTGGCTAACATGCTATCATCAGTCAATGTTTTAGATACTGACTTAAAAGGAAAAGACATTAATACTTTCACTATTATTGGCTTTCTACTGCCAAGATTTATTTAGATAACCCCCATATTACCAATTCCTTTGCTCACTATCTCTTATTGCTTCTCAGACCTTCCCTTTGAGATTGTTTTGCTCCTTCCTGAGGTATATCCTTTAGAGTTGAAGGTCTATTGGGAATAAACTTCTGTAGCTTTAGTTTCAACTTTACCCTTGAAAGATAGTTTACTTACAATTCTAGTTTAATAGTCATCTTCTGTAAGCATTTTGAAGGTATTTTCCAGTGTATCACAATTCCATTCTTGATTTTAAGAGGTCTGCTCTCAATGTTACTGCCATTCCTTTGTCAATAACCTCTCTTATTTTCTTACTGCGTGTAAAATCTTTCCTTGGCAGTATTTCTAAAACTTGGTGGTTTATATATATAACCTGTGTGTCATCCATTCAGAAATAATGGATTAAGAGCAGGTGAATACAGTTCATTCCTTCTCTCTTTTTCATGACATCTAAACTAGTGTTGATTGCAAACATACTCCTGGTAAACATCCCAGTGCAATTTACTAGAATATAAATGAGAGTGTCTTGGGGGCTGCTATGAACTTACTCTCTGCCATGTTATGTTAGAATTGGTTGGGGGGCTTTTTGTAATGAAGCCTGAAATTTAAAAATTTATAGATGTGGCTGGCGGAAGAATGGAAATTAGTCACGCAGCCCATCTAGCTAAGTATCCAGAGAGATGTAAGAACGAAAAGAATCCCAAATTAAATGGTAATGTGGTGCTAAGAATCCTGCCCTTACAGTCACGATCCATTACAAAGAAGAGAAGAAGAAGAAGAAGGAGGAGGAGGAGGAGGAGGAGGAGGAGGAGGAGGAGAAGAAGAAGAAGAAGAAGAAGAAGAAGAAGAAGAAGAAGAAGAAGAAGAAGAAGAAGAAGGAGAAGAAGAAGAAGAAGAAGAAGAAGAAGAAGAAGAAGAAGAAGAAGAAGAAGAAGAAGAAGGAGAAGATTAGAAGAGCCCTAAATCTAATAAAATTATCAACTAAAAGTTCACAATATACATGATGGCAGAGAAAATAGGAGTGATGTGTTCAGCACTCAGTAAATTACTAAATAATTATATATCTATACTACAGAATACTATCCAGTCATTAAAGAAAAAAAATGAAGTAGACCTTCATGTAATGATGTGGAAATACACTTAAGATAGGCTGTTCAAGTGAAAAAAAATAAGTTACAAAATAATATAAGATAAAATTTTATTTTCTCTAAAATTCATGTTCCCTTGATCTGAAAATCTAGCCATTTTATCTTCTTTTGCTCTCATTCAGCCCATTATGGGTTGGGTCGTGTCAAGTCACCTTGCCTGATAGGGATTGTAATTATCTCATCTTCCCTAGAACTAAAGAAAATAGACCCTGTAATTCCTGTTCCTAAAGCATAAAGTTCTGCTTGAATGAAGCACAGAGAATCTTCCAGGAGAAACAAATGAATGAAAAAGGAGATAATGAGACTTTTGATGTGAAGGGATAAAGAAGATTTTAAGGGAAGCCAGGAGAAACTGGAGAGTCAGGAGGATGGGGACATGCAAGAAAGGAATTAAGAATGGGCAAGAGGCAAGAAGCACGTGCTAAGGACACAGTTTAAGTGCCCAAGAGCCATGCTGGTTCATGCTCTTCACCACCCACTAGCCCTATCTCCAAGTGAATCTGCAGAAGTTTGGTGGCCCATAAAGCCTGTTCCAGGTAAATTTCCACACTTCATGCAAGTGACCACTTCTCTCTCTCTGTAGCAAGAACTCTTTCGAGACCTCGGTCAAACTTGAATACATCACCTTGCAGTGTCTTTCAACAACTCAAGGCCAAATGTTGTCTTGGACACTTAGCAGGCTAGTTAGGAGATTCTCTAGCAACCATGCACTTGAGTGGGAAGGCAAGGTGGACACCAGAATTGAGTACCTTAGATTATCGTGAGCTGGGACAGTTAAGGGAGGGGCCGCTACGTTCCCAAATGTTGAGCAAATGTTCTATCTATCCCTCTCACCACTGCTTAAACTCTACAATGCTTTAGAAGATTTTAGAAAATGAGAAAAGAAAGTAACTTTATTTTGAACAAATCTATGATATGTTTTATTAATAAAAAAAAGTTTTGGATGGAGACATGTTGAAGGTAGAGGTTAGAATTGCAGGGGATTTATATTTTCTTCTTGGTGCTTCCTTGTAGTTTCCAAATGTTCTGCAATGTCCACATATTCTTTAATAATAAAAAATAAAAAATATCCTTTAATAATAATAAAAAATTCTTTGGTGTTTGCAAAGAATAAGTAGATATTGATATTTGTTTATTTATTTATTTATTTATTTATTTATTTATTAGCTTAAAAAGTGGAGATGGTGGCACCTGGGTAGGTTCAATTAAGAGTCTGACTCTTGATTTCAGCTCAGGTCATGATCTCAGGGTTGTGAGATCGAGTCCACTCTGGGTGTGGAGCCTGCTTAAGGTTATCTCTTTCCCTCTGCCCCTCTCCCCTTCTCAAGAAAAAAGAAAAAGAGAGAGAGAGCGACTCACATCACAATTTTATGTAGGAATAATTACCCAAAAATACATGAACAGATACACCTTAGTGATATACCATACAAAACGTGTTCCCAGCATTGTGTTGTCCCCATCTGGAAAGAAAGGTGTATTTAATGCAAGACTTCAAAGAAAATAGAAGTCTATAGAATGGATGAATAGAATAAACAATGGATTTCTGGGTGGAAAACAATATTTGTAGGAGGGAAGAGTCTCGGTGGCTTTATAAATGAGGTTATCGGGGTGATGTTTTGGTATTTGTTTTGATTAAATCATGATGAAACAGGAAAGAGCCCTTTGACATCTGCATTTCACCCAAATATACCTGTGAATTATCCATGACCCCGCTGTTCATCAGAAATACTACTTTCTAAGTATGTGTTCCAGCATAACGAGATCAATAGTGAACCTTTAAAGAGCTTTTGGAAGGACCTTCGCCTCTTTCTCCACCTTTCCTCCGAGAGCTCCCCAGAGCGCTGCGGTCCTTCACCTCACAGGCTAGAGTCCTACCTGAATGTTAGTTCAGCATTTTCCTACTTCCCAGTGTACTCTTCCTCTTTGCCTTCACTGAGCCATTGAACCTTGGACTATTAGAGCTGTGGGTAGCTTTGAATAGCCGGTCCTTTCCCCGTGAGACAATTTTGGAAGACTCTACTATCATTGATAAAACATGTGGATGTAAGTTTTCAGCTATTCCGTACCAGCTCACGAGATGGCAGTGCTCTGTTCCAATGACTCCGCTGAGGGAGAGTGGGAAGGATTAGAATTTGAATTAGGGCCAAATGATGCTTATTGTTCTGGTTGGCTGAAGAGCCAAATTGCTATTTCCCTTTCAGGGTGTGTATGTGCCTGTGTGTCTCTGTGTGTTTGTGTGTGTGTGTGTGTGTGTGTGTGTGTGTGTGTGTGTGTGTGTGTGTGCACGCGCTGCCCTGGGGGGAAGAGAGTGTTGGCTCAAAACATAAAAAGAAACTCTCAGGGCAGTGAATCACATTTTGCCCAGGACAACAAACCCAAGAGCTGAAGGATGGAGAAGTGGCCACGAGCTTCACTAGCCATCTTTTGGCTTCAACTGAGCTGTGAGTAACATTATTACAAAGGGTCAAGGACAGCCAGGAAAACCTGAAGCTTGATCCTCAGAAAACTAAGGCAGGGGGAGTAGAATGCATTCTGACCTATTGGGGAGCATCTATGGTTCCAAAATGAGAATAATTATGATTTCTGAGAAGACTTGATCAGACATCACTCTTTCTCTGAGTGATTTACTTCTTACTTTTTTTTTGAACAGGGGTGAGCAGTGAAGACAAGGTGATCCAGAACCCATCTCTGGTTGTCCGTGAGGGAGACAATGCAACTCTCAGCTGCAGCTACGAAGTGACCGGCTTTCAGAGCCTATTTTGGTTTAAGCAAGAAGAGAAAACCCCTACCTTTCTGCTTAGACGAATTTCAAGTGGGACTGAGAAGTCAGGAAGGTTAAAAGGCACATTAGGTAAGAAAGAATTTCTCGGCACCCTGCACATCACAGCCACCCAGCCCGGAGACTCAGCCACGTACTTGTGTGCAGTGGAGGCACGGTGCTGTCTTGTCAGCTGCAGCCCGTACCTAAATCCTCCAGCTGAGGCTCCTGCAACTGTTAGATGGGGAACTTGCTAAATCGAAAAGAAGCTGTAAGGAAAAGCAACCATTAGTCAAGATCTTCATGGCCCCGTTGACAATTACTGGTGTGGTTCATGGAGTCATGTCACTGCATTCACCACCTTCTCTGTGCTTTTCTATGGGAGTCAGCATAGTTCATATTTTAGAGTATCACTTAAATTATGACCATATTTTAATATTTATTAGATTCATATAGCATGTAAAGGAAGTCTATTAAATTATTTTATCCAATTTTCAATCTGTTTAAAATATTTTATAATGTTAGATATTTGTTTCATAATTGGTAGAGAGGGATCTTAGGAGACTTCCCACATATGGCTGAATACATGAGACACTGGGATGTGGGCTTTGACCCGGTCAAGCTCACTGTCATTCTTGGCTACAACTCACAAGGGTTAAGGTGGGCCCTTTTCTCCCTTGGCAGATGGCTGTGTAAATGGCCAGGAGTTTTGACCCATGAATCCCACCCCATTTTTCCTAAGGAGAAAATCTGCTACAAGAACAACCACCACAACAACAAACATGAAATTTGAGATGTCACCTCCCGAATTTTACAACAAAGTAAATATTCAGCCATCAGATTGAGCCATCAACTTGTTAGAGTAGAAAAAGAAAACTTACAAAATATACTTATAAAGTGAAATAAGAAGTGTTTATAGGGTAATACTAAGTTAAAGAAACAGACAATTCTGTCACCTCATTTCTCAAGCATTCTCACTGTTGTGCCCACTAAATCCACTTGTTTTCTTTAAGCTTCTGTCTCAGTGATTATGTTTCTTATGCAACATGATTTTTTTTAAGATTTTACTAATTTATTTGACAGAGAAAGGCACAGTGAGAGAAGGAACACAAGCAGGGGGAGTGGGAGAGGGAGAAGCAGGCTCCCCGCTGAGCGGAGAGCCCGATTCCGGGGGGGGGGCGGGGGGGCTCAATCCCAGGACCCTGGAATCATGACCTGAGCCAAAGGCAGATGCTTAACGACTGAGCTACCCAGAGGCCCCTGCAACAGGATTTTTAAGTCACTCCTCACCACCTTCCTCTTTTTGTCTTTGCCTGACACACCTGGATCCAGAAGAGCCCTTATCTCTTCACAAATCACCTGAAAGTCATCAGGAGATACGGTCAAAAAATAAATAAAAGTACATATTTGTATAAGCTTCCAAGGCCTTGAGCTTATATCTCAAAGCCCGTGTGTCTGAGGGCACCTGGGTGGCTCAGCCAGTTAAGTGTCTGCCTTTGACTCAGGTCATGATCCCAGGGTCCTGGAATCGAGCCCTACATTGGGCTCCCTGCTCAGCATGGAATCTGCTTCTCCCTCTGCCACTCCCCCCATGCTCATGCTCTCTCTCTCTTTCTCTCTCAAAAAACAAAACAAAACAAAACAAAACAAAAAACCATGTGGCGAGCACCTTGATGGAACAGCATCCCTCATGACCAAAACCTCCTTTGGAAGATGTAAACACTTTTCCCTGCACTGGTTCAGAGCTGCACAAGGATGACACTTACAAATCCCAGTACTTCCTAATTCAGGCAGAAGAGGATCCAATTCCTGAGATGTCATAAGGGTGTCTGGGGCAAGACTCCCAAGTAATGACACTGAAAGGAAAGACTTCTGAGACCCGTTCCCAGCCATCCTGCACATAGTAGGTGTTCACTGAGTGTACTTAGTATCACTTTGTTTTATTACAGTAACTACATTGTACCTGATGGGCTCTTTCCACAAATGCTATTCCAGGCTTTGACGTCACTTAAAATCCAAATCTCCATGAGCAACGGATCCCACTTAAAGCCAGTCAGACCAAAAGTGTCCGGCTCTCCCTTCCGGACTCAAGGAAGCTACCGAACTATTCCAAACTATGACCTCCTCTCTGTTTTTCTTTTCCCACTTTGATGGGTTTATTTATACTTTCAAAAGAAAATACTGGTAGTAGACTTTTTTGTTTGCTTGCTTGTTTGTTTTTTACCAGACGACCTGCAAGATACAAAAAAGCCTTTAGTCTTCCTGTGGCTGGTCTAATCTGGCTCAGGGATAAGGAGAATTTACAAGTCAGACACCAGAGACTCAGCTGTCCTGGAGGGGGTCAATGAAGCTGGAAGGGGTTCAGTATCTTTTTCACTCTTACCTGTTCCCTGCTGTAACAAGAACCAAACAGAATTTACATCTCAAAGGAGTAAACTCTCATCAATATAACACTCTAATTGCAAGACTAAAATATATTTGTTGCAAAAGAAAAACAACAAATCGAGGGAACATTTATTACTTCTGCCTACAGAAATCACCACTGTTTACTGCTTAGCATTTATACTTTCATTTCACCTGTGTTCACAGACATAAAAAAAAAGTTTAAAGAGATGTGGGGAACTCACATTACTTCAAAGAACAGGTGTTTCTCAAAGTCACTACAAGGAGGTATTTCTGTTTCTTCAAAAACAAACAAATAAACAAAAACTTTATATGTTGGGCTGGCAGGAGATGGAAACTATACAAAATGAAAACCCGTCCAAGATGGCGGACC
>LNAC01001155.1:296420-322574 GCA_002007465.1 Ailurus styani | reverse complement strand
TTTTGTTCCCTGAACGCTTTCCGTACCTCGTTGGAGGACGGGACTGAACATGGCGGCTCCCGGTCTCCGACCCAGAGGAGCCGAGAGCCTGGGGCCTCAGTTCTCAGTGCGCCTCAGACAAAAGCAGTCCCTCCCGTCTCCTGGTCTCTGGCCGCTCTCCGAGCTCACCCGGCCTGTGTCCGTGCGTCTCTGTCTCTGGCGCGGCCCCGTTTAGAATCTCCGAACCCGGCAGATTCCTGCAGCCGCTCTTGCACCACTCCTCCCGGAGGAGGAAGGAGGGGGTTTCTCCGGGTCTGCCACCAGTGGGGTCCCCGCTCAGAGATCAGTGGCCCGGCTGCACTTCAGATCACAGCCTAAGGTAACCCCGAGCTGCGAGACACCTCAGCTCAGCTCCGTCTCTCCCGCCAGCTTCTCTCTGAGACCTGGGAGCTCGGTCGTGCTCAGACACCCCTGGTCTTTTTGTGTCCCTGTGGGTCCTGAGACCACACTGTCCCTGCAGGGGTTTCACCCCCCGCTTGGTCTCTGGGGCGACGTCCCTCAGTGGAGCCGACTTCTAACAGTTCCGAGTCTGTGCTCCGCTGCTTGTCCCCTTGCCGGGAGCCGGCCGCTCCCCCCGGGTCTATCTTCCCGTCGCCTCAGATTCACTTCTCCGCACGTCCTACCTTCCAGAAGGTGGTCAATTTTCTGTTCCTAGAATTGCTGCTCTTCTTCTCTTCGATCTCTGGTGGAATTTGTAGGTGTTCAGAATAGTTTGATAGCTCTCTGGGTGAATTCCTGGGACCTGATGATAATCGGTCTCCTACTCCTCCGCCATCTTCTGTGCTCATTCCCGAGATCCTCTTCTTAACCATGATAATTATTTAGCTCATACTACTCATTTGACCTGGAAAACCTCTGAAAATCAAGCCCACCTACCTCATTTATTCAAACCTACTCAAATTTTAAGATCCAAGTTAAGTGCTAACTCCTCCCCAAAGTCTTCTATTAATGATTCATAATATTGCCATTCTTTCCCCCTTCTGAAAATATCATAGCTCACACTGACCTTGTCACACATAGATCACATTTTGCACACTCACTTGAATTATAGTTATCTGTTTACCATGTTGTATTTCTCTGACATAATTAAAAGTAGAGGCACTTACATTTGCATCCCTCTATCATCCTCAGTATTTAACATTTTATCATGTATGTTAGTAGATGCTGAATAAATCTGTAAATAAGTAACTTAATGAATGAATGAATATATGGATTAGGCTATTAGAAAGTAACAGATATCTTCTAGCCTGGAAAGTTTATAATGCAAAGAAAATACTAGTGTTTTTAATATAAGGTTAGAATATTGGCAAGGTAAAAAATAAAACAATTTGGAAAAGCAGAGTTTTCATTATTGAATAAAGAAGTTACTCTCCAAAAAGTAATGTACCATGCTTCTAAACTTGCTAGAACAACTAATACTTATTGAGGATCTATTAAGCAGTAAGTAATTACACACCACTTAAGGGGCTTTATATGCATTTTCCAACTCAATAGGTAATTACTGTCTTCATTTTACCCTGATTAGAACACTGAAACTCAGAGAGATTAAATAATTTTCACAAGATTAAGCAGAGTGAGGAATTGGAATGAGATTTAAACCTAAATATGTGCACTGATCAATGCACAAGTCTTGCTCTGCCCCAACTTTTGATTAATAGTTGTGTGAAACGCCTGTGGCAGTTTTGTTTGAGAACAATAAGTTCTATTCCATTTTAAATTATTTTAAATGCCTCTTGATACAGGACAGTGACTAAGTTGTATCACCTGATGCATTACCACAGCATGACCTCCTCTGTAAAAGCAGACACACTCATTCCTATATACTTCCATAACACTTTGTTCATGCATCAATCACAGTATTTTTCACATGCTATAACTAGTCTATTGTGACTATACTATGATCCCCTTTTTTAAATTTTATTTTATTTTTTCAGTGTTCCAAGATTCATTGTTTATGCACCACACCCATTGCTCCATGCAATAGGGTGCATAGGGTCCCTATCACAATGCATAGGGTCCCCTATCATTAGTGAATCATTGTGTATGGTTGCTAAGGAAATAATAAAAATACTCCCAAGAGAGTTTATGTTATGGTAGAGAAAATGTGAGAAATGTAAAATAACTATACTACTGAGCCAGAGGCAGTAAGTGCCTTCAGACAACAACCTGATTGACAAGATCAGAAAAGGAAGAGATGACTTCTGATTGAATGAGGTTGGGAGATCAGGATACTAGAAAATAGCTTAAAATTTTATAGATTTAAAGTCATTTGCTCATAATTAAACATTCCCTGAGAACTTACTGTGTGTCAGATATTATGCTAGACCTATGACATGAAAAACATAAGACATAAATTTGCCTTCCTAGAGTACAAAGTCTAGTGTGGGAGAAACATGTATACACAGACAATTAAAAAGTAACCTTTAATTGATTATCTTTAAGATCAAATAACCAAGCTCCTTCCTTGGCTCCTTAAATTTCAGAATTCCTTTATTTTTTATTTGACACAGAGAGAAAGATCACATGTAGGCAGAGAGGCAGGCAGAGAGAGAAGAGGAGGCAGGCTCCCTGCTGAGCAGAGAGCCTGATGCGGGCTTCAATCCCAGGACCCTGGGATCATGACCTGAGCCGAAGGCAGAGGCTTTAACCCACTGAGCCACCCAGGTGCCCTAAATTTCAGAATTCCTATTACAGCAATGTTATGTAAACTAACAATAAACTATTAATCCTTGCAATATAGCAAAGATTGCTAATGATAATGATCCATATCATTATTTTTCTGACTTTGGCATTAGTCGTTGTGTTCTGATAATGTTAATTGTTTATCCTGTGCTAGGCCACATTAAATTCCTTAGCTTTTTTTTTACAGTTTAAAAATGACTACAATATATTCTTCATTTCAGAGTACAATACCAGATCACATTGTTATACAATGGTATTATTGAAATGTGGGGAAGAGTTAAGATGGCAGAGTAGAGAGAACCTGGGCTTGCTCATCCCTCAAACACAGCCAGATAAATATTAAATCATTTTGAACACCCAAGACATTGATCCAAGGATGGAAAAAAATCAAAGTGAAAAATTAGAACTGAAAGAGGAAACACCGCCATATCATGGAAGGTAAGAAAAAGCAGAGAATGATTTGGGGGAAAGAAGAGCTGCAGGTGCTGTGATGGGGAGGGAGTTCTGATCACGGAGAGAGAAAGAAGAGAGAGCAAGAAAGAATGGAGTGTGTACAGGGAATCGCACAAGAAAAACTCTTCCTCAAAACCATTGACTTGGAAAAGAAGAGTTGTGGAATATTGTGAGATTTTATAAACAACAGAAAACAGATTCTGAAGTTTCATAGGTCTTCAACTTCATTGGTGATCCAGTAGGGAATGAAGGCAGAGACAGGTTTCAGACTGCATGGCCTGAAGATCCCCTGGGTTGCATAGGGAGAAGCAGTTCCCCTGCTTTGAGTACATTTAGGAGAGAGGGCACAATTTCTCCAGGGCAAGGGGCCCCAGTGGGTCCCATTGAGCAGCCCTTTTCACTATCACAGGAACTGGATGTTGGTGGAAGGCAGGCAGCCTTGATACAGGCTTGCAGCTGGGCTTTGCCAGAAACTCTGATCTGCTGCAGGAGTACACAGCTAATTTCTGGGACAAACTGGAAGGGTGATTGCAGCACGTGAGGCCTCCCCCCAGGGGATCCTTGCAGGAGCATGCTCACATGGATCTCTAAAATCTGGAGTTTTGGGATACATCTGCATGTGAGATAAAATACAGGAGGACAGTTGCATGGGGAGAAACAGTTCCCCTACTTGGAGTGCATTTGGGAGTGGCAGCAAAGCCTCTCTAGGGACACTGCTTGAGGGAGGCAAGCCTTGGCACAAGCTTTCTCCTGCAGTTTACACCAACTCCGAACTGCAAATCAGTCATCTGACTGCTTCTCTAGGATAACGTGGTAAACAGCAAGAGTGTACAAGGCTCCCTTGAAGGAACAGTGTGGGCCTGCCACTTGGGAGTTCCTAATATCTGGAGTTTTGAAACTTGGACATAGGCCTGAGATAAAACAAAGGAAGGCTGTGATGCCTGGTAGGCAGACAGCTCAGATACAGACAAGGAGAGAGCATAGATCTGATGGAAGCCAGGACACGAGAGGGTTAATTGTTTGCTCTTCTGTGAGGGATTCCTGGAGAATGGTGGGTGTGAAGTCTCTACTCTGTGGAAGAGAGAGGAGGTTGATGACATTTTCCTCCTGCACATCAGCTAAACAGAGTCCCCCCAGTGGAAATCAAAGCCAATTACACCCATACCCCTTAGATGAATTTCCACTAGGGCATGTTGGCCTGAGAACCAGCACACCATGCCCCACCCCCAGAAGACCAGCACACACACCTCACAGGCACAAAATAAACTGATCATAGATTGCTGCAAACATTGGATTAAGGGAAAGAGGATATAGCTTTTTTTTCAGTCTTATTTTTCTTTTATTTTTTAATTCTTTTATTATTTTTAAGCATTTAAATTTTTGTATTTGATATATATTTCCTTTTCTTTTCCTTTCTTTTCTATTCTTTTCTTTCCTTTTCTCTTCCTTTCTGTGGACAAAATGACAAGATGGAAGAATTCTACCCAAAAGAAAGATCAAGAAGAAACTGCAGCTAGGGATTTGCTCAAAATAGATATAAGTAATATATCTGAACAAGAATTCAGAATAACAGTTATAAGAATACTCTCTGGGCTTGAAAAAAAATTAGAAGACTCCAAAGTAACCCTTGCTACAAAGATAAGGGAACTAAAATCAAGTCAGGCGAAAATTAAAAATGCTATAATCAAGATTCACTCCTGACTGGATGTAATCAAAATGAGGGTGCAAGCTGCAGAAAAATAAGTAAATGGTATAGAAGATAAAACTATAGGAAATAATGAAGCTGAGAAAAGGGAAAAAAACTATTAGATCACAAATATAGACTTAGGTAACTCAAAGATTCTATACAGAGAAATATCTATATTATGGGAGTTGCAGAAAAAGAAGAGCAGAAAAAATGAACAGAAAGTATATTTAAACAAATTATTGTTGAGAATATTCCTAATCTGGGGAAGGAAACAGGCATTCGAGTCCAAGAGGAACTCCCTTCAAAGTCAAGAAAAACACATCAACACCAAGACATATCATGGTGGAAACGTGCAAAATGCAAAGATAAAGAGAGAATCCTGAAAGCAGCTAAAGATGAACACTCCTTAACCTACAAGGATAGACAGATAAGGTTAGCAGCAGACCTTTCCACTGAAACCTGACAGATGAGAAGTCAGTGGCAGGGTATATTCAACATGATAAATGGGAAAAGATCCAGCCAAGAGTACTTTATCCAGCAAGACTGTCATTCAGAATATAAGGAGAGATAAAGAGTTTCCAAAAGAAACAAAAACTAAAGGAGTCTGTGACCACTAAACCATCCCTGCAAGAA
This sequence comes from Ailurus styani, assembly GCA_002007465.1. NCBI lineage: Eukaryota > Metazoa > Chordata > Mammalia > Carnivora > Ailuridae > Ailurus > Ailurus styani. Next base: position 317,080 of record LNAC01001155.1, on the reverse strand, counting down.
ATATTAAAGAGGACGCTGAATGGGGAAGAAATAAGACCAAAAGCAACAGAGACTAGAAAGGAACAGAGAACATCACCAGGAACACCATCTCTATAGATAACAATGGCAGTAAATTCATATAATTCAATAATCACTCTGAATATAAGTGGACTAAATACTGAACTCAAAAGGCATAGGGTATCAGAATGGATAAAAAAAAAAAGACCCGTCTGTATGTTACCTACAAGAGTCATTTTAGACCTAAAGACACCTGCAGTTTGAAAGTGAGGGGGATGGAGAACACTTTCTCTTGCCATTGGGTGTCAAAAAAAAAAAAAAACAGAATAGCCATATTTATATCAGGCAATATAGATTTTATTATTTATTTATTTTTTATTTTAAAATATCTATTTATTTATTTCGAGAGTCTGAGAGAGACAGTAGTGGGGAGGGACAGAAAGAGAGGAAGAAAGATAATCTTAAGCAAGCTCCACAGTGACTGATGTGGGTCACAAACTCACAACCCTTAGATCACAAGCTGAGCAGAAATAAAGAGACAGATGCTTATCCAACTGAGGTACCAAGGCACCCCCAAAGTAGATTTTTTTTATTTTTTAAAGATTAATTTATTTATTTTAGAGAAAGAGAGAATGAGTGGGAGGATCAGAAGGTGAGGACAAGAAAATCTCAAGGAGACTCTGAGCAGAGTGCGGATCTCACAACCATGAGATCAAAACCTGAGCAGAGACCAAGAGTCATATGTTTAACTGACTGCACCACTCAGGCACCCCAAAACTAGATTTTAAAACAAAGTCTGTAACAAGAATCAAAATGAGGCATTATATCATAACTAAGTGGTCTAGCAGTTAGAAAAAGACCTAACAATTGTAAATATTCAGTCCCCCAAACTAGAAGCACCTAAATATATGAATCTATTATTAATAAACATAAAGAAACTCATTGATGTTTACACAATAATAGTAGGGAAATTTTACACCACACTCACAGCAATGGACATATGATCTAGGCAGAAAATCAATAAGGAACCAATGACAATGAATGACACACTGGACCAGATGGACCTCATAGATATATTCAGAGCATTTCAAGCTAAAGCAGCAGAACACACGTTATTTTCAAGTACACAGGGGACATTCTCTAGAAAAGATCATATACTGAGTCACAAATCATTCCTCAATATTTATAAAAAATTGAGATCATACCGGGCATATTTTCAGACCCACAATGTAAACAACAAATACATGGAGGCTAAAGAACATCCTATTATATAATGAATGAGTTGACCAGTAAATTAAAGAAGAAATTAAGAAGTACATGGAAAGAAATGAAAATGAAAACATGACAGTCCAAAACCCTCCAGATGCAGTAAAGATGGTCCTAATAAGGAAGTATATTGCATTACAGGACTACATCAACAAGCAAGAAAATCTCAAATAAACAACCTAAACTTTCACCTAAAGGAGCTAGAAAAGGAACAGCAAATAAAGCCTAAAGATTTAGAAAAAGAGAAATAATAAAAATTAGAGCTAAAATAAACAATATTGAAATAAAAAGAAACTGTAGAACAGGTCAATGAAACTAAGAGATGGTTCTTTGAATTAATCAAATTCATAGACCCCTAGTTAGACTCATTGAAAAGAAAAGAGAAAGGGCACAAATAAATAAAATAACAAATGAAGAAGGAGAGATCACACCAACACCACAGAAATATAAGCAACTATAAAAGGATATTATGAAAAATCGTATGCCAATATACTGGGCAATCTGGAAGAAATGGACAAATTCCTAGAAACATACAAACTATCAAAACTGAAACTGGAAGAAATAGATAATTTAAACTGACACATAACTAACAAAAAACTCAATCAGTAATCAAAAATCTCCTAACAAACAAAATTCCAGGACCACATGGCTTCCCGGGGAAATTCTACCAGACATTTAAAGAAGAAATAATACCTGTTCTTCTCAAATTATTCCAAAAAAAATAGAAATGGAGGAAAACCATTAATTTGATTCTAAAACCAAGGACCCCACTAAAAAAAGAGAATTACAGGCCACTCTCCCTGATAAAAATGGATGCAAAAATTCTCAACGAGATAATGGCTAATTGCATCCAATAGTACATTTAAAGTATTATTCTCCATGATCAAGTGGGATTTATACCTGTGCTGCAGGAGTGGTTCAATATTCCCAAATCAGTCAATGTGATACACCACATTAATAAAATAAATGATAAGAACCATATGATACTCTTAAGAGATGTAGAAAAAGCCTTTGAGAAAATACAGCATCCATTCTTGATAAAAATCCTCAACAAAATAGGTATAGAAGGAACATAACTCAGCATCATTGAAGCTATATATGAAAGATCAACAGCTAGTATCCTTGATGGGGAAAAACTGAGAGCTTTTCCTCCAGGGTCAGGAAGAAGACAGGGATGTGCACTCTCACAATTACTGTTTAACATATTACTGGAAGTTTTGACCTAAACAATCAGACAAGAAGGAAGGAAGGAAGGAAGGAAGGAAGGAAGGAAGGAAGGAAGGAAGGAAGGAAGGAAGGAAGGAAGGAAAGGGACACCTGAATCCACAAGAAGAAATAAATTTTTCACTATTTGGAGAAGACATGATACTCTACATGGAAAACCTGTAAGAATCTACAAAAAAATTTGCTAGAACTAATATATGAATTCAGAAAAGTCACAGGATGTAAAATCAATGAACAGGAATCTGTGGGCATTCCTATACACCAGTAATGAAGCAACAAAAACAGAAATCAAGGAATTGATCTCATTTATAATTGCACCAAAAACTATAAGATAAACTTAACCAAAGATATAAAAGATCTATATTCTGAAAAATATAAAATAGTTATGAAAGAAATTGAAGAGGATAAAAAGAAGTGGAAAAAAAATCCATGCTCTTGGATTGGAAGAGCAAACATTGTTAAAATGTCTATACTACCCAAAACAAATTACACATTTAATGCAATCCCTATCAAAATATCAACAACATTATACACAGAGCTAGAACCAACAATCCTAACATTTGTGTGGAACCACAAAAAACACCAAAGAGCCAAGCAATCCTGATATAAATGGCAAACCTGGAGGCATCATGATTCTGCACTTCAAGCTATATTACAAAGCTCTGGTGACCAAGACAATGTGGTACTGGCACAGAAACAGACACATGGATCAACAGAACAGAATAGAAAACCCAGAAATGGACCGAAAACTGTATGGGCAACTGATCTTCAACAAAGCGCGAAAGAATATACAATGGGGAAAAAAAAAAGTCTTCTCAAAAAAAAATGGTGTTGGAAACCTGGACAACCACATGCAGAAGAATGAAACTAGACCATTTTAATACAGCATACACAAAAATAAATTAAAAATGTATAAGAGACCTAAATGTGAGACAAGAAACCATCAAAATTCTAGAGGAGAACCCAGAGAACAACCTCTTTGACCTTGGGCATAACAATTTCTTACTAGAAATATCATGAGGGGCAAGTGAAAAAAAAAGCAAAATTGAACTAGTGGGACTTCATCAAGATAAAAACTTCTTTGCAGAGAAGGAAACATTCAACAAAACTAAAAGGCAGCCTATGGAGGGGGAAAAGACATTCACAGATAACATAACTTATAATGGGGTAGCATCCAAATTCTATAAAGAACATTTTAAAATCAACAGTCAAAACCCAAATAATCGAGTTAAGAAATGGGCATAAGAGATGGATAGATATTTTTTGAAGAAAACATACAGATGGATTAGAGACAAATGAAAAGAAATTCAACATCACTCATCATCAGGGAAACTCAAATCAAAACCACAATGAGATACTGTGACACAATTATCAGAATGGCTAAAATTAACAACACAGGAGGGGCACCTGGGTGGCTCAGTGGGTTAAAGCCTCTGCCTTTGGCTCAGGTCATGATCTCAGTGTCCTGAGATTCAGCCCCGCATCAGGCTCCCTGCTAAGCAGGGAGCCTGCTTCCTCCTCTCTCTGCCTGCCTCTTTGCCTACTTGTAATCTCTCTCTCTCTCTCTTTCTCTCTGTCAAATAAATAAATAAAAAATCTTAAAAAAATTAACAACACAGGAGACAACAGGTGTTGGTGAGGATGTGGAGAAAGGGGAATCCTTTTGCACTGTTGGTGAGAATGCAAACTGGAGCAGCCACCCTGCATAACATTATGGAGGTATCTCAGAAAGCTAAAAATAGAGCTACCTATGATCCAGCAATAGTACAACTAGGTATTTACCGAAGGATACAAAGACACACATTCAAAAGAGTACCCCAATGTTTATAGCAGCATTATCAACAACAGCCAAGCTATGGAAAGAGCCTTAATATCCATTGATTGATGAGTCGAAGAAGCTGTGTGTGTGTGTGTGTGTGNAAGTAAATAAACTTAAAGAAACCCCATCATCTATGAGGTATTTTAATGCGTCTTTATAAACTCCTAATCACATTCCTCATGACGTATTTTTTTTTTTAAAGATTTTATTTATTTATATGACAGAGAGAGATTACAAGTAGGCAGAGAGAGAGGAGGAAGCAGGCTGCCTGCTGAGCAGAGAGCCTGACGCGGGCCTCGATCCCAGGACCCTGAGATCATGACCTGAGCCGAAGGCAGGGGCCTTAACCCACTGAGCCACCCAGGCGCCCTGTATTGCTTTTCTATATTGTTTTCAAATCTTGCCATTTGGAATGACATGGATGAAATGACAGTGTATTATGGTAAGTGATATAAATCAATCAGAGAAAGACAAATGCCATATGATTTCATTCATATGTGGAATTTAAGGAACAAAAGAGATGAACATACAGGAGAGGGAGAAAGAGACAGAGGGGGAACAAATCATGAGAGACTTAATTATAGAGAACAGATTGAAGGTTGATGGAGGGTTGATGGAAGGTTGATTGGAGGTTGATGGAGGTGGGTGGGGATGGGATAAATAGGTGATGGATAGTAAGGAAGACAATTGTTTTGATGAACACTGGGTGTTACATGTAAATGAAGGACCACTGAACTCTACTCTTGAAACCAGTATTGAACTGTATGTCCACTAACTACAATTTAAATAAATAAAAAAAGAAATATGACTTCCTTCATGATTTTATTTTTTTTTTCAAATTTTAATTCCAAGGTAATTAAAATAGAGTATTAGATTCATGTGTACAATATAGTGATCTAACAGTTTCATATATTATTCAGTGCACTTCAAGATAAATATACTCTTAATCCTATCACTTATTTTAACCAGCCCACACCCACCTCTCCTTTGGTAACCTTCTCTTTGTTCTTTATAGGTAAGAGTCTGTTTTTTGGGTTGCCTGAGTGGCTCAGAGGGTGGAGCATCCCACTCAATTTCAGCTTATGTCATGGTCTCATTGTCCTGAGATCAACTCCCACATCTGGTTCCTCACTCAGCAGGAAGTCTGCTGGAGATTCTTTCCCTCTCCCTCTGCCCTTCTCCCTGCTCTCTCTCTCTCGAAGTAAATAAGTAAGTATTTTTTTAAAAGAATCTTTTGTTTTTCTCTTTTTCCTTTTATTCATTTGTTTTGTTTCTTAAATTCCACATATAAGTGAAATCATAGAGTATTTGTCTTTCTCTGACTGGGTTATTAGCATTCTACTCTTTAGCTCCATCCATGTTGTTGCAAATGGCCAGATTTAATTCTGTTTTATGGCTGAATAATACTCCTTGTATATATACCGCAGTTTCTTTATCTGTTCATCAGTCAATGGGTATTTAGGCTCTTTCCATAGCTTGGCTATTATTGATAATGCTGCTATAAACATTGGGGTACACATACTCATTTGAACGTGTAGTTTTGTATCCTTTGGTAAATACCTAGTAGTGCAATTCCTGGATCATATGGTATTGCCTCTTTATCCATTCACCTATGGATGGACACTCAGGAATCTTCCATAAGTTGGTTAATTTACACAATGCTGCAATAAATATAGGGGTGCATATATCCCTTCGGATTATTGTTTTCATACTCTTTGGGTAAATAACCAGTATGTGATTACCGGATTGTAGGATAGTTCTATTTTTATTTATTTATTTATTTATTTATTTATTTATTTATTTATTTATTTATTTAAGGAACTTCCATAATGTCTTGCACAGCAGATACACCAGTTTGCATTCCCAACAACAGGGCACAAGGTATCCTTATTCTCCAAATCCTCAGCAACACTTACTGCTTCTTGACTTTTTCATTTTACCCATTCTGACAGGTGTGAGGTGATATCTAGTTGTAGTTGATGACGAGCAATGTTGAACATTTTTTCATGTTTCTATTGGCTGTTTGGTTGTCTTCTTTGGAGAAATGTCTGTTCATGTCTTCTGTGCATTTTAATTGTTTTTTTTATTTTTTGGATGTTGATCTCTATGAATTCTTTCTCTATTTTGGATACTAACTCTTTATTGGATATGTCATTTGCAAATATCTTCTCTAGTTCATGCATTGCCTTTTAGTTCTGTTGGTTGTTTCCTTTTCTGTTCAGAAGCTTTGTATTTTGATGTAGTCTTATTTTTTTTAATTTTATTCCCCTTACCTCAGGAGACTTATCAGAAAAAAAGTTGCTACAACTAATGTCAGAGAAATTATTGCCTGTGTTCTCTTCTAGGATTTTTAAGGTTTCAAGTCTCATGTTGAGGACTTTATTACAGTTTGCATTTATTTTTGTGTATTGTGTAAGAAAGTGTCCAGTTTCTTTCTTCTACACGTAGTCCAGTTTCATTGTCTTACATGTAGCTGTCCAGTTTTCCCAACATTATTTGTTGAAAAGATTGTCATTTTCTCACTATATTTTTGCCTCCTTTGCCAAAGATTAATTGACCATATTATTGTGGGTTTATTTCTGGGTTTTGCATTATGTTCCATTGATCTATGTGTCTATTATTGTGCCAATACTATACTCTTGATTACCAAATCTTTGAGGTATAACTTGAAATCCAAAATTGTGATACCTGCAGTTTTGTTTTTTTTCCAGATTGCTTGGCCTATTGGGGTCTTTGAGCTGTTCCATACAAATTTTAGGATTGTTTGTTCTAGTACTATAAAACATACTGTTAGTATTTTGAGAGGCATTGCATTACATGTTTACATTGCTTTGGGAAGTATAGACATTATAACAATATTTGTTTTTTCCAATCAATGAGCATGGTACATTTCTCCATTTGTTTGTGTTGCTTTAATTTCTATCATCAGTGTCTTATATTTTTCAGAGTACAGGTATTTCACCTCTTTGGTTCAGTTTATTCTTAGGTATTTTATTTTGTTTACTGCAAGTATAATTGGGATAGTTTTCTTAATTTCCCTTTCTGCAGTTTTATTATTAATGTATAGAAATGCAACAGATTTCTCTACATTAAGTCTGTATACTGTGACTTTACTAAATTCATTCATCAGCTCTAGTAGATTTTTGGTAGAGTCTTCAGGGTTTTCTACAGAGTATCATATCATCTGTAAATAGTGAAAGTTTTAATTCTTTCTTGCCAATTTAGATGCATTTTATTTGGGGCGCCTGGGTGGCTCAGTTGTTAAGCATCTGCTTTCAGCTCAGGTCATGATCCCAGGGTCCTAGGGTCTAGTACTGCATCGGGCTCCCTGATCATCAGAGCCTGCTTTTCCCTTTGCCTAATGTTCCCCCTGCTTGTGTTGCCTCTCTCACCATCTCGCTCTCTGTCAAATAAATAAATAAAATCTCTTTTAAAAAGATGCATTTTAGGGTGCCTGGGTGGCTCAGTGGGTTAAAGACTCTGCTTTTGGCTCTGGTCATGATCTCAGGGTCCTGGGATGGAGGCCCGCATCGGGCTCCCTGCCCCCCGCGGGGGCGGCTNCGCCTGCCTCTCTGCCTCCTTGTGATCTCTCTCCCTCTGTGAAATAAATAAATAAAATCTTTAAAAAAATAAATAAATAAAAATAAATAAAAAGTTGTATTTTATTTCTTTTTGTTGTCTGATTGCTGTGGCTAGGACTTCCAGTACTATTTTTAATAATAAGTAGTGAAAATGGGCATCCTTCTCTTATCCCTAACTTTAGGAGAAAAGTTCTCAGATTTCCCATTGTGTATGATCTGAGCTGTGGGTTTTTCATATGAGGCCTTTATTATATTAAGATATGTTCCCTCTAAACCTACTTTATCGAGAGGTTTTTTTTAAGATTTTATTTATTCATTTGACACACAGAGAGAGAGATTACAAGTAGGCAGAGAGGCAGGAAGAGAGAGAGGAGAGAGGAAGAAGCAGGCTCCCCGCTGAGCAGAGAGCCCGATGTGGGCCTTGATCCCAGGACCCTGGGATCATGACCCGAGCTGAAGGCATCGGCTTTAATCCACTGAGCCACCCAGGTGCCCGAGAGTTTTTATCTTGAATGAATGTCGTACTTTATCAAATGCTTTTTCTGCATCTATTGAAATGATTGTATTGTTTTTATCCTTTCTCTCATTAATGTGATATACCACATTGATTGGCTTGTGAATATTGAAACACACTTGCATCCCAGGAATTAATCCCACTTGATCATTGTGAATGATATTTTTAAATGTATTGTTAATTTTGGTTTGCTAATATTTTGTTGAGAATTTTTACATCTATGTTCACCAGAGATATTGGCCTGTAGTTCTCTTTTTCTGTGGTCTCTTTATTTGGTTTTTGTACCAAGGTAATGCTGGCCTCATAGAATGAATTTGGAAATTTTCCTTCTTCTACTTTGTGGAAAAGTCTGAGCAGAACAGATATTAACTTTAAATGTTTGGCAGAATTCTACTGTGAAGCCCTCTGGTCCTGAACTTTTGTTTGTTGAGATTTTTTTGATTACTAATGTAATGCCATATCTGATAATTAATCTGTTCAAATTTCTATTTATTCTTGCTTCACTTTTGGTAGGTTATACATTTCCAGGAATTTATCAGCTTTTTCTAGGCAATTTCTTCTAGATTGTCCAATTTGTTGGCATATCATTTTTCATAATATTCTCTTACAGCTTTTGTATTTCTGTGGTGTTGGTTGTTATTTTTCTTCTTTTATTTGTGCTTTTGTTTATGAACTCTCTCTCTCTTTCTGTCTCTTTCTGTCTCAATGAATCTCGCTAGAGGCTCATGGATATTGTTTTCAAAGAAACAGCTCCAGGTATCATTGATCTGTTTCACTGTTTTTTTTGTTTGTTTGTTTGATTTTTGTTTTGTTTTGTTTTGTTTTAGTTTCTATATTTTTATGTATGCTATAATCTTTATAATTTATTTCCTTCTGCTGCTTTTGTGTTTTGTTTATTCTGGTTATTCTAGCTCCTTTAAGTGAAATGGTAGATTGAGATTTTTCTTGCTTCTGGAGGTAGGCATACATTGCTATAACTTCCCTCTTAGAACCACTTTTGCATCACAGAAATTTGTATTTTGTATTTTATTCCATTGTGTATATATACCACACTTTCTTTTGTTTCCTTCTCTGTGCAGAGAAGCTCTTTGTCTTGTTGAAGTCGCCATAGTTCAGTTTCGCTTTTGCTTCCCTTGCCTCCAGAGATGTGTCTAGTAAGAAGTTTCTCCAGCTGACCTGTCTTACATTTAGGTCCTTCATCCATTTTGAATTTATTTTTTTTATTTTTTAAAAGATTTTATTTATTTATTTGAGAGAGATACAGAGATAGCCAGAGAGAGCACAAGAAGGGAGCAGAGGGAGAAGGAGGTTCCCTGCCAAGCAGGGAGCCAGGTGCAGGGTTCTATCGCAGGACCCTGGGATCATGACTTGAGCCAAAGGCAGATGCTTAACCAACTGAACCATCCAAGCACCCCCTGAATTTATTTTTGTGTATGTTGTAATAAAGTGGTCCAGTTTCATTCTTGTGTATGTGGTTGCCCAGGTTTCCAATACCATTTGTTGAAGAGACTATTTTTGTTTTGTTTTGTTTTGTTTTGTTTTGTTTGTTTGTTTCCATTGTATATTCTTTCCTGCTTTGTGGAAGATTTGTTGACCATATAGCTGTGGATCCATTCTAGGTTATCTATTCTGTTCCATTTTTCTCTGTGTTTCTTTTTGTGCAAGTACCATATTGTCTTTATGATTACAGCTTTGTAATATAGCTTGAAGTCTTGAGTTGTGATGCCTACAGCTTTGCTTCTCTTTTCAAACATTACTTTGGCTATTCAGTGTCTTTTCTCATTCCATACAATTTTTAGATGGCTTGTTCTAGTTCTGTGGAAAATGCTGGTGTTTTGATTGGAATTGCATTGAAGTTGAAGTTTGCTTTAGGCAGTATGGACATTTTAACAATGTTTCTTACCCCAATCGACGATCATTGAATTTTTTTTCCATTTCTACGTGTCTTCTTCAATTTCTTTCATAAGTATTCTATGGTTTTCAGCATCCAGATATTAACCCTCTAAGGTTAGGTTTATTCCTGGATATATTATGGTTTTTGGTATGATTGTAAATGGGATTAATGCCTTCGTTTCTCTTTTCTGTGCTTCATTATTGGTGTATAGAAATACAACAGATTTCCGTACATCGATTTTGTATCCTGAGACTCTGCTGAAGTCCTGTATCAGTTCTAGCAATTTTTTTTGGTGGAGTCTTTCAGGTTTTATATATAGAATATCATGATGTCTACAGATAGTGAAAGTTTGGCTTTTTTCTTGTGGATTTGGATGCTTTTTATTTATTTTGTTATCTGATTGCTGAGGCTAGGACTTCCAGTATGTTGAGTAAGCGTAGTGAGAGTGAACATCCCTGTTATGTTCCTGACCTTAGGGAAAAAGTTCTGTTTTTCCCCATGGAGGATGATATTATCTTTGTGTCTGTCATATATAATCTTTATGATGTTGAATTCTGCTCCTTCTATCCCTACTTTCTTGAGGATTTTTGTCAAGAAAGGATGCTGTATGTTGTCAAGAGTTTTTTCCTACATCTATTGGAGGGTTATATGGTATTCTTCCTCTAAGACTGCATTTATTTATTTATTTTGAGAGAGAGAAGGAGATCATGAGCAGTGGGAGGAGCAGAGGAGGAGAAAGAGAGAAAAGGAGAAAGAATCACAAGAAGACTCTACACTGAACATGGAACTGGACATGGGGCATGATCTCACTATTCTGACATCATGACCTGAGCCAAAACCAAGAGTCAGATACTAAACCAACTGAGCTACCCAGGAAGCCCAAGGGTATCATATGGTTCTTATCCTTCCTTTTATTACTGTGGTGTGTCACCTTCATTGATTTATGGGTATTGAACAAGCCCTGAAATCTAGGAATAAGTCCCACTTGACTGTGGTGAATAATATTTTTAATATACTGTTAGATTCTATTAGCTAATATCTTGTTGAAAATATTGCATCCATGTTCATCAGAGATATTGCTCTGTAATTCTCCATTTTAGTGGGGTCTTTTCTGGTTTTGGAATGAAGGTAATTCTGGCCTCATAGAATGAGTTTGAAAGTTCTCTTTTCATTTCTATTTTTTTGAATATTTTCTGAAGAATAGATATTAATTCTTCTTTAAATGTCTAATAGAATTCCTTTAGGAAGACATCTGATGCTGGACTCTTGTTTATTGGGAGATTTTTTTATTACCAATTCAATTTTTTGCTGGCTATGGGTCTGTTCAAATTTTCTATTTTACCTGTTTCAATTTTGATAGTCTGTATGTTTCTAGTAATTGATCCATTTCTTCCATATTGCCCAATTTTTTGGCATATAATTGCACATGATATTCTTTTCTAACTGTATTTGTGTGGTATTGCTGGTGATCTTTTCTCTTCCTTTTGTGATTTTATTTATTTGGGTGTTTTCTGTTTCTTTTTTGGTAAATCTGGCAGGGGTTTATCATTTTATTAATTCTTTCAAAAAACAGCTCCTAGTTTTCATTTATCTGTTCTACTTTTTTTGATTTCTATATAATTTATTTCTGTTCTAATATTAATTATTTCTCTTCTTATTCTGATTTTAGTCTTCATTTGCTATGCTTTTTCCAGCTCCTTTAGGTATAAGGTTAGGTTGTTTATTTGAGGCTTTTCTTCCTTCTCGAGGAAGGCCTGCATTACAATAGATTTCCCTCTTAGACTGCCTTTGCTGAGTCCCAAAAGTTTTGGGCTTCCACGTTTTCATTTTTATTTGGTTCCATCTATTATTTTCATTTATTCTTTAATTTACTGGTTAATCCATTCATTATTTAACCTCCATGTATTAGTGTTCTTTCCAAATATTTTCTCATGTTTGACTTCAACTTTCATCATGTTGTGGTCTGAAAATATGCATGGTATGATCTCAATCTTTTTGTACTTGTTGAGGCTTGATTTGTGACCCAGTATGTGATCTATTCTGGAAAATGTTATAGGTGCACTTGAAAATAAAGTGCATTCTGCTGCTTTAGAATGAAATGCTCTGAATATATCCGTTAGGTCCTTCTGTTCCAGTGTGTCATTGAAACCAATTGTTTCCTTGTTGATCTGCTTAGATATCACGTCCCTTGCTGTGAGTGTGGTGTTAAAGTACCCTACAGTCACTTTATTATTAACTATGAGTTTCTTAAAGTTTGTTATTAATTGATTTATATATTTGGCTGCTCCCAAGTTAGAAGCATAAATATTTAGAATTGCTAGATCTTGTTTTATTTTGCTCCTTTATTATGATATTGTGTCTTTCTTCATCTCTTATTATAGTCTTCGGTTTAAAATCTAGTTTGCCTCATATAAATATGGCTACTCCATCTTTCTTTTGATGTCCATTAACATGATAGATAGTTCTCCACCTTCTTACTTTTAATTATGAAGGTGTCTTATGGTCTAAATGGAGTCTCTTGTAAGAAGCATGTTGAGGGGTCTTGTTTATTTTATCCATTCTGATACCCTATGTCTTTTGATTAGAACAGTTAGTCCATTTATATTTAGAATAATTATTGATAAATATTAATTTAATGCCATTGTATTACTTATAAAGTATTTGTTTCAATAGATTATATCTTTTCCTTTGTATTCATATTTTTATTGATATTTTTAATTTTATTTTTTCAGTGATCCAAGATTCATTGTTTATGCACCACACCCAGTGCTCCATGCAAAACGTAACTCTTTAATACCCACCACCAGACTCCTTTGTATTCATTTTTGCTTTTGGTCTCTATTTCCCACTCGAAGATTCCCCTTTAATGTTTCTTGAAAAGCTGGTTTAGTGTTCACGAACTCCTTTTTTTTTTTTATTTTGGCAACCCTATCTCTCCATCTAATCTGAAGAAAGTTTTGCTGAATATAGTATTCTCGACTGCATATTTTTCCCATTTAGCATGTTGAATATATCATGCCCGTCCTTTTAGGCCCTCTAGATTTCTGTGGACAAGTCTGCTGCTAACATTATGTGTCCACTTCTGTAGGCTAAGGACCTTTCCTCCCTAGCTGCTTTCAGAATTCTCTGCCTTTGTATTTTTCAAGTTTCACTATGATATATCATGGTGTTGACTTGTTTTTTGTTGATTTAGAGGGGAGTTCCCTATGCCTCTTCGACTTGAATGCCTGTTTCCTTCCCCAGATTAGGGAAGTTCCCAGCTATAATTTGTTCAGATATACCTTCTGCCCCTTTCTACTGCTCTTTTTCTGGGATTCATATGATCTGAATATTATTGCACTATGTTGAATAGCTGAGTTCCCTAAATCTATATTGTTGATCTAACAGTTTTCTTTCCCTCCTCTTTTTAGCTTCATTATTTTCCATATTTTTATCTTCTATATCACCTGTTCATTCCTCTGTGTGATCACCTTCAGTTAGTTTTGTGCTGGAGTTCAGCTCCAGCAGGTCCAGGGGTCCCCAAAGGATGGACGGGGTGTCGGTGAGATGAAATGAGAGAGCCATGAGATTCTTTCTGGTTACCAAGCAGGCATCTCTGCTCTGCTGGTCCCAGTATCTTTATTTATAGGCAGTGAGTTGGGCGGTATGTGACATGACAACAAGGGTGTGATCTTTAAGATTAATTATTTTTAGAGATACAAAGCACTTTGATTAATAAAAAGATATTTTTGGCATTATTCCCATGCATCATTCCCCCAGCCATGACAGAGACAGATTATCTATTTTAAGTAGTATAGCCTGTAATGGGTTTGCCCCTCATGCCTTTGTATTTAACTGTTACATCTGCATCTTCGTTGTAAACACCGGTATACCACCAGTATATGGGGAAGTTGGACTGGGTGTCACGAGGATATTCATGGAATGCAGGACTTGAGGAGGGAACCATAACTTGCCATTAATCATTAAGGAAACGTGTAGTAACCAGTGCTCTGCTTTTGCTAGTGCCTTATCTTTAGATAAGTCTCCTTTTCTTCAGGCAGAACTAATTTCTAGTTCCAAAGCCTGAAGACATCTTAAAATATTTCCTCCTGCAAGAGCCTAAGGAGATAACAGTAGGAGGAACTGTTACAGAGATAGGACCTAAGGTCCTTACCGTGGGCCTAAGGTTTGATTCTATGCATATGGTTTTGGTTGATAATCTCGATCTGGTTAGGAGTGTCTAGGGACCTAATTATAAGTAACAGGATTAATCCTGAGATAGGAATCAAAAGTAGTGGGAGAAGTTACCGGGTTCACTTTGGTTGGCAGGAGCTGTGCAAATGCTGCCATTTCCATGCTGTGACTGTGTCAGCCAGCAAAGTCCATGTGGCACCCAGCAGTTTTGCATTTGAGTCATAGCATTTTTTATTTCATCCTGACTAGTTTTTAGGTCTTTTATCTCTGCAACCAGGATTTCTCTGGCATTTTCTATGCTTTTTTCGAACCCAGGTAATCTTATGATTATTGTTCTAAATTCTGTTTTAAGATATATTGCTTACATCTGTTTTGAGCAAAACCCTGACTGTGATTTCTTCTTGATTGTTCTTTTGGGGAGAATTCCTCTGTCTTGTCATTATGTCTAAATTTCTGTCTTTCATGTATCATGAAAACTTGTTATGTTATCTGCTCCTGAGAGTAATACCTTATTAAGAAGTGGTCATACACGGTCCAGAGTTTGGTGTCTCAGCAAGTATTCCGGTGTATGCTGTGTGCACTCTGCTGTGTTCTGGCTGCTCTTTCTACAGGTGAGTCCTCTGCAGAGTTCCTCCTTGCTTCTAGTGAGGAGTGTTTAGACATTCAACTAGGTGTGCTTTGATTTGCTTAAGATAAGCCTTGTGGGAGAGAATCTCAATCCAAGGAAAGAGAAAATAAAAAGGAACAAAAAAAGCAAACAGACATACAAAAAATACTATAAGCCTCATCTAAAAAAAAAAAGAAAAGAAGAAAGACCAATCCAAAAACTGAGAAAAAGACAGAAATATTGCAACAAATGAATAAGAGTTTATAAGCCTGGTTCAAAAGCAAATGAAAAAAAATAGAGTAAATAAAATAAAATATAAAAATAAAGTAAAATATTAAAATATAGGAAACCCTGGTCCTATTTCCACCAAAACCGAAGCTGATGCTTTGGAGCACTCCATGATTAGTAGACTTGGTACATGTCAGGACCTGTGTTTTTCTTCTGAGGGAGAGGCCCAATGTGCTGGCCCACAGTCACACCTGCTGTAGTAAAGATGCCCCTGCCGGAAGAAGTGGGGTGGGATTTGGTATAAGAGACTCCAGCCTCTACTGGTGGCACTGTGTTTCTCTCTGAAGTCCAACTATGCTGGTAGACATGGAGGTGGGCAAGAATGGTATCACCCCACCCTCTCATTCCTGGGGAGGAGAACTCACAGCCTCTGCTATTTAGGAGGACTTCACAAAAAAAGAGAACAGTCTCTTCTCCTGTGTCCCAGGCTTTTGTCAGGTTCCTTCCCTCAACCTACGTATGCCCAGACTGTTTGACACACCTGGTGCCACAGTTCTTTGTGTTTTATCTCTGGCCAAAAGCTGGGATTAAAACTCCGGATCTTAGTAGCAGCAAGATGGCAGAGGAGTAGGAGACCAATGATCATCAGGTCCCAGGAATTCACCCAGATAGCTATCAAACTATTCTGAACACATACAAATTCTACCTGAGATCGAAGAGAAGAAGAGAAGCAATTCTTGGAACAGAAAATTGACCGCTTTCTGGAAGTTCCAGGTCTCTTCTGAGTAGGTTAGTGTATATTTCTCTGGGGTCATTGCTACCCTTAGTATTTGGTTCTCTCATCCATCTATTCTTATCTGCATAAAATGACAAGGCGGAAAAAATCAACACACAAAAAAAAGAACAAGAGCCAGTAATGACGGCTAGGGAACTAATCAATGCGGACATTAGTAATATGACAGAACTAGAGTTCAGAATGACGATTCTTAAGGTGCTGGCTGGGCTCAAAAAAACCATGGAAGATAATAGAGAAGCCCTCGCTAAAGAAATAAAAGACCTTTCTGGAGAAATAAAAGAACTAAAATCTAACCAAGCTGAGATCAAAAAAGCTATTAATGAGGTGCAATTGAAAATGGAGGCTCTTACTGCTAGGATAAATGAAGCAGAAGACAGAATTAGTGATTTAGAAGACAAAATGTCAGAGAAAAAAGAAGAGGATGAAAAGAGAGACAAACAACTACTGGACCATGAGGAGAGAATTCGAGAGATAAGTGATACCATAAAAGGAAACAATATTAGAATAATTGGGATCCCAGAAGAGGAAGAGAGAGAGAGAGGGCCATAAAGTATATTGGAGCAAAATTTAATACAGAATTTCCCTAATCTGGCAAAGGGAGCAAGCATCAAAATCCAGGAAGCACAGAAAACCCCCGCAAAATCAATAAAAATAAGTCCACACCCCGCCATCTAATAGAAAAACTTACAAGTCTTAGTGACAAAGAGAAAATCCTGAAAGCAGCTCGGGACAAGAGGTCTATAACATACAATGGTAGAAATATTAGATTGTCAGCAGACCTATCCACAGAGACCTGGCAGGCCAGAAAGGACAGCATGATATATTCAGAGCACAAAACGAGATAAATATGCAGCCAAGAATAATATATCCAGCTAGGCTGCACTGAAAATAGAAGGAGAGATAAAAATCTTCCAGGACAAACAAAAACTCAAGGAATTTGCAAACACCAAGCCAGCCCTACAGGAAATATTGAAAGGGGTCCTCTAAGCAAAGAGAACCTAAAAGAAACATAGACCAGAAAGGAAGAAACACAATATACAGTAACAGTCACCTTACAGGCAATACAATGGCTCTAAATGTATATCTCTCAATAGTTACTCTGAATGTAAATGGACTAAATGCCCCAACTAAAAGACACAGGGTATCAGAATGGATAAAAAAACAAGACCCATCGATATGCTGTCTACAAGAAACTCATCTTACACGCAAAGACACCTCCAGATTTAAAGTGAGGGGATGGAAAACAATTTACCATGCCAATGGACAGCAAAAGAAAGCTGGAGTGGCAATCCTTATATCAGATAAACTAGACTTTAAGGCAAAGAATATCATAAGAGATGAAGAAGGACACTATATCATACTAAAAGGATCTGTCCAACAAGAAGATCTAACAATCATAAATATCTATGCCCCTAACATGGGAGCAGCCAATTATATAAACCAATTAATAACAAAATCAAAGAAACACATTGACAAGAATACAATATTAGTAGGGGACTTGAACACCCCCCTTACTGAAATGGACAGATCATCAAAGCAAAAGATCAACAAGGAAATAAAGGTTTTAAATGACACCCTGGACCAGTTGGACATCACAGATGTATGCAGAACATTCCATCCCAGAACAACAGAATACACATTCTTCTCCAGTGCACATGGAACATTCTCCAGAATAGACCATATTCTGGGTCACAAATCAGGTCTCAACAGGTACCAAAAGATTGGGATCATTCCCTGCATATTTTCAGACCATAATGCTCTGAAACTAGAACTCAACCACAAAAGGAAAGTTGGAAAGACCTCAAATACATGGAGGCTGAAGAACACCCTACTCAAGAATGAATGGGTCAACCAGGAAATTAAAGAAGAATTAAAAAAATTCATGGAAACAGATGAAAATGAAAACACAACTGTTCAAAATCTTTGGGACAGAGCAAAAGCAATCCTAAGAGGAAAGTATATAGAAATACAAGCCTTTCTCAAGAAACAAGAAAGGTCTCAAGTACACAACCTAACTCTACACCTACAAAAGCTAGAGAAAGAACAGCAAAGAAAGCCTACACCCAGCAGGAGAAGAGAAATCATAAAGATCAGAGCAGAAATCAATGAAATAGAAACCAAAAGAACAGTGGAACAAATCAATGAAACTAGGAGCTGGTTCTTTGAAAGAATTAATAAGATTGATAAACCCCTGGCCAGACTTATCCAAAAGAAAAGAGAAAGGACTCAAATTAATAAAATCATGAATGAAAGAGGAGAGATCACAACCAACACCAAAGAAATACAAACAATTCTAAGAACATATTATGAGCAACTCTACACCAGCAAATTTGACAATCTGGAAGAAATGGATGCATTCTTAGAGAAATATAAACTACCAAAACTGAACCAGGAAGAAACTGAAGACCTGAATAGACCCATCACCAGTAAGGAGATTGAAGCAGTCATCAAAAATCTCCCAACGAACAAGAGCCCAGGGCCAGACGGCTTCCCAGGGGAATTCTACCAAACATTTAAAGAAGAATTAATACCTATTCTCCTGAAACTGTTCCAAAAAATAGAATTGGAAGGAAAACTTCCAAACTCCTTTTATGAGGCCAGCATTACCTTGATCCCCAAACCAGGCAAAGACCCCATCAAGAAGGAGAATTACAGACCAATATCTTTGATGAATACGGATGCAAAAATCCTCAACAAAATACTAGCCAATAGGATCCAGCAGCACATAAAAAGGATTATTCACCACGACCAAGTGGGATTTATTCCTGGGATGCAAGGTTGGTTTAACATTCGCAAATCAATCAATGTGATGCAAGACATTAATAAAAGAAAGAACAAGAAACATGTGATCCTCTCAATAGATGCTGAAAAAGCATTTGACAAAGTACAGCACCCTTTCTTAATCAAAACTCTTCATAGTGTAGGCATAGAGGGTACATACCTCAATATCATCAAAGCCATCTACGAAAAACCCACAGCGAATATCATTCTCAATGGAGAAAAACTGAGAGCTTTTCCCCTAAAGTCAGGAACACGGCAAGGCTGTCCACTATCACCACTGCTATTCAACATAGTACTAGAAGTCCTAGCCTCAGCAATCAGACAACAAAAAGAAATAAAAGGCATCCAAATCGGCAAGGAAGAGGTCAAACTCTCACTCTTTGCAGATGATATGATACTTTATGTGGAAAACCCAAAGGACTCCACTCCAAAACTGCTAGCACTCATACAGGAATTCAGTCAAGTGTCAGGATATAAAATCAATGCACAGAAATCAGTTGCATTTCTATATACCAACAACAAAACAGAAGAAAGAGAAATTAAAGAGTCAATCCCATTTACAATTGCACCCAAAACCATAAGATACCTAGGAATAAACCTAACCAAAGAGGCAAAGAATCTGTATTCAGAGAACTATAAAGTACTCATGAAGAAATTGAGGAGGACACAAAGAAGTGGAAAAACATTCCATGCTCATGGATGGGTAGAATAAATATTGTGAAAATGCCTATGCTACCTAGAGCAATCTACACATTTAATGCAATCCCCATCGAAATACCATCAATTTATTTCAAATCAATGAAACAAATAATCCTAAAATTTATATGGAACCAGAAAAGACCCCGGATAGCCAAAGGAATGTTGAAAAAAAAAGTAAAGTTGGCTTCATCACAATTCCAGGTTTCAAGCTCTATTACAAAGCTGTCATTTTCAAGACAGTATGGTACTGGCACAAAAACAGACACCTAGACCAGTGGAACAGAATAGAGAGCCCAAAAAAATGGACGCTCAACTCTATGGTCAACTAATCTTCGACAAAGCAGGAAAGAATATCCAGTGGGAAAAAGACAGTCTCTTCAACAATTGGTGTTGGGAAACCTGGACAGCTACAAGCAGAAAAATTAACCTGGATCATTTCCTTACACCGCACACAAAAATATCCTCAAAATGGATAAAAGACCTCAGTGTGAGAAAGGAATCCATCAAAATCCTTGAGGAGAACACAGGGAGCAACCTCTTCGATCTCAACTGCAGCAACTTCTTCCTAGGAACATCACCAAACGCAAGGAAAGCAAGGGCAAAAATGAACTATTGGGACTTCTTCGAGATTAAAAGCTTTGCAGAACCAAAGGAAACAGTCAACAAAACCAAAAGACAACTGACAGAATGGGAGAAGATATTTGCAAATGACATATCAGATAAAGGGCTAGTATCCAAAATCTATAAAGAGCTTCTCAAACTCAACACCCATAAAACAATAACCCAGTCAAGAAATGGGAAGAAGACATGAACAGACATTTCTCCAAAGAAGACATTTAAATGGCCANGTGAGATACCACCTCACACCCGTCAGAATGGCTAAAATCAACAAGTCAGGAAATGACAGATTTTGGCAAGGTTGCGGAGAAAGGGGAACCCTCCTACACTGTTGGTGGGAATGCAAACTGGTGCAGCCACTCTGGAAAACAGTATGGAGATTCCTCAAAAAGTTGAAAATGGAGCTACCCTACGACCCAGCAATCGCACTACTGGGTATTTATCCTAAAGACACAAAGGTAGT
>LNAC01001155.1:256019-296404 GCA_002007465.1 Ailurus styani | reverse complement strand
CTACAACCCAGCAATCACACTACTGGGTATTTACCCTAAAGATACAAAGGTAGTGATCCTCCGGGANCAGATGAATGGATAAAGAAGAGGTGGTATATATATTCAATGGAATACTATGCAGCTATCAAAAGAGACGAAATCTTGCCATTCGCAACGACATGGATGGAACTGGAGGGTATTATGCTGAGCGAAATAAGTCAATCAGAGAAAGACAATTATCATATGATCTCTCTGATATGAGGAACTTGAGGGGCAGGGTGGGGGGTTGTGGGGGGTAGGGAGGGAAAAATAATGAAACGAGATGGGATTGGAAAGGAGACAAACCGTAAGAGACTCCTAATCTCACAAAACAAACTGAGGGTTACTGGGGGGTGGGAGGGTAGGAATAGGGTGGATGGGTTATGGACACTGGGGAGGGTTTGTGCTTTGGTGAATGCTGTGAAACGTGTAAGCCTGATGATTCACAGACCTGTACCCCGGGGGCAAATAATAAAAAAATTTAAAAATTAAAATAAATAAATAAATAAATAAATAAATAAATAAATAAATAAATAAAACTCCAAATCTTAAAGAACCCAGCAAGGCTCAGCCTCATTCTTCTCTTCTTGAAGAGAGCATCACAACACTGCCTGGCACCATTCTGTCCCAAAACTGCAGTTGCACACCTGTACTAATGCCAAGAATCTGTGATGAAGCACAGCGAAATTTTCATCCAGATTATCTGCCCTCTGCATGTCCTTTTGTCCCCTGCTGTTGAATTTTTTCTCAATGGCACCTTGCAGGCCTTTTGTCCTTGAAATGGCAATACACCTTCTTCCAAGTATACTCCAGGAAGCAGAACATTCTCTCCCAGTGTGATCCAGGGGTTCTCCACATCATGGCATCTTGTGCAAACCCTATGCACTGCTCTCTCTCCTGCTCTCTACTTCTCTCCCTGACTTCTGTCCACAAAAATCCTCCCTCCCCTCCTCAGCACCACAGCTTTTCTGTTCCCCAATTCATGTTTCCAAACCTTGCATCTATTGTGTTCTCTCTCTTCCATTGTGCAGATTGTTTTCTTAATCCTCAGATTTCCTAGTTGTTCAAAATAATTTGATGTTAATCTAGCTGTGTTCAAGAGATGAGACAATCCCAGCATCCCCCTACTACTCTGCTATTTTAACTCCTCCCCAAGATAGACATTTTAAAA
The DNA here is from genome assembly GCA_002007465.1 of Ailurus styani. Lineage (NCBI taxonomy): Eukaryota > Metazoa > Chordata > Mammalia > Carnivora > Ailuridae > Ailurus > Ailurus styani. The sequence goes on along the minus strand of LNAC01001155.1, from coordinate 295,215 downwards.
TCAATCAACTATTCACCACATTAACATTTAAAAAATATAAATCCTAGTATCATCTCAATATTCAATAAAATAATTTGGTGGAATTCAACACCCTTTTCTAATAAAAAAAATCAACAAACAAGAAATAAAAGGGAACATTCTCAGCCTGATTTAGAACATCTGCGATAATCTTCTGATATCATTATACTAAGTGATGAAACACTGGATGCTTTCCATTAATATTAAAAACAAGAAAATATGTCTGTTCTCAATACTTCTATATGATATTTTAGTGCAGTTTGAAACTAGTGCAATAAGACAAGCAATTTAAAAAAGCAATTAGATTGTAAAGAAAAAATATATTTGTTTTAATTGCAGATGACATTATTATATATGTTGAGAATTTGATCTAATCTACAAAAGCCTTAGCAAGACTAATAAGTAAATTTAGCATGTTTGAAGGTCACAAGGTCAATATACAAAACTCAATGATAATTCTGTATACTAGCAATAAACAATCAGAAATTAAATTCACATTATTTCCAATAACAACAAAATATGAAATAGCGATAAATGTGATAAATATTTGGAAACCCTCTATGTTGAAAAATATGAAACATGGCTGAAAGATTTTAAATAAAATCCAATTACATAAAGGGATATGCTTTGTTCATTGTCACAAGAGTCAATATAGACAGAATGTAAAATCTCCTGAAACTGATCTTTGTGTTTGACTCAACCCCAATAACAATCCCAGCAGTATTTTGTGTGTGGTGTGTGTGTGTGCATGCATATGTGCATGTGTGTGTGTATTTGACAACCTGATTTCAAATTTACATGTAAATGCACTGGATCTGGAATAGGAAAAAAATTTGAAAAGGAAGAAAAACATAGGAGGAGTAAAACATTTTAAAGACTTACTATGGGGCGCCTGGGTGGCTCAGTGGGTTAAAGCCGCTGCCTTCGGCTCAGGTCATGATCCCAGGGTCCTGGGATCGAGGCCCACATCGGGCTCTCTGCTCAGCGGGGAGCCTGCTTCCTCCTCTCTCCTCTCTCTCTGCCTGCCTCTCTGCCTACTTGTAATCTCTCTCTCTGTGTCAAATGAATAAATAAAATCTTTAAAAAAAATAAAAAATAAAGACTTACTATGAATCTATATTAATTAAACCTATGTGGTATTGGTGTAAGAACAAATATATATATATATATATATATATATATATAAACGGAAAATAAAAAGTTCATCAATGGACCTACACACATTTTAAAAACTGATTTTTGACAAAAGCGCAAAGACAATTTAGTGGAGAGAAAATGGTTGTTACAACAAATACAGCTGAAACAATTTGATATCCATATGCAAAAACAAAACAAAACTAAAACCCTTCATTTTATAACTCAAAGCATATGACAAAATAAACTCCAAATGTATCAGAGACCTAAATGTAAGACCTAGAATTATAGTACTTACAGAAAAATCATAAGAGAAATTATTTGTGTCATTAAACTTTGTAAATATTTTGTAGATATGATGATCTATAAAAAAATAAATAAGTTCAATTTCATTAAAATTAAGACTTCTCAGGGTGCTGGGTGCCTCAGTCAGTTAAATGTCTGCCTTCAGCTTAGGTCATGAACTCAGAGTTCTGGGATCAAGCCTTGCATCAGGAGCCCTGCTCAGTGGGAGGTCTGCTTCTCCCTTGCCCTCTGTCCCTCCCCGCAATCATGCCCACTCTCTCTCTCTCTCTCACTCACTCTCTTCCCCAAATAAATGAATAAAATCTTTAAAAAATATAAATAAATAAATAAATAAATAAATAAATAAATAAATAAATAAATAAAATTAAGACTTCTCTCTAAAAGATACATTCAAGAGAATGAAAAGGCAAGCCACAGCCTAAGAGAAAGCAACTGTAAGGCTTATATCAGATAAAGGTCATATGTCCAGAATATGCAAAGAACACTGAGAACTCAATAATAAGAAAATAATTAAAAAGGACAAAATATTTGAACAGATTATTTACTGAAAGTATATAGATTGCAAATAACCTGTGAAAAGATACTGAAGAGCATTAATCATTTTGGCTATACAGATTAAAAACACTATGTGATAACACTACACAGCCATTAGAATGACTAAAATTAAAAAAGTCTACATCACAAGTATTCGTGATAAAGTGGAGTAACTTAAGTTTTTTAAAACTGTATGTTGAATTCCCTCGCATCCCTGGGATATGTCCCACTTGATCACAGTGTATAATAATTTTCATATGTCGCTAGATTTGGTTTGCAAGTATATTGCTGAGAAATTTTGCATCTATTTTTAAAAGAATATCAATCTCTATTTTTTCTTATAATAACTTTGTATATTTTATTTCAGTGTAATTCTGCATTTATGGAATGAGCTAGGACCTTCTCTTCTATTGTTTGGAGGAGATTGAGAAGGATGGGTGTTAATTCTTCTCAGGGCAACTGGGTGACTCAGTCATTAAGTGTCTTCCATTGGCTCAGGTCATGATCCCAGGGTCTTGAGATCACCCAGCATTGGGCTCCCTGCTCAGCAGGTAGCCTGCTTATCCCTCACCCATATTCCCAGCTGGTGTTCCCTCTTTTGCTATCTCTCTCTCTCTGTCAAATAAATAAAATGTTTAAAAAAATTCTTCTTTATTTTTTAAAATTTATTTGAGAGAGTGAGAGAGGACAAGCCAGAGGATAGGCAGAGAGAGAAGGAGAAGCAGACTCCGTACTGAGCAGGGATCCTGATGTCAATCCAAGGAAACCAAGATCATGACCTGAGCAGAAGTCAGAGACTTAACTTACTGAGTCACCCAGGTGTCCATTTAATTCTTCCTTAAAAGTTCGGTAGATATGAACATTGGGGTACATATGGCTCTTCTTTCCTCTATATCTGTATCTTTGGGGTAAATACCCAGTAGTGCAATTCCAGGGTCATGGAGTAGCTCTATTTTTACTTTCTTAAGGAATCTCCACACTGTTTTCCAAAGTGGCTGCACCACTTGCATTCCCACCAACAGTGTAAAAGGGTTCCCCTTTCTCATATCCACTCCAACACTTGTTGTTTCTTGTCTTGTTAATTTTGGCCATTCTAACTGGTGTAAGTTGATATATCAATGTGGTTTTGATTTGAATTTCCAATGTTCATAGCAGCAATAGCCGCAATCGCCAAACTGTGGAAAGAGCCAAGATGCCCTTCAATAGACAAATGGATAAAGAATATATGGTTCATATATACAAGGGAATATTACACCTCCATCAGAAAGGATGAATACCCAACTTTTGTATCAACATGGATGGGACTGGAGGAGATTATGCTGAATGAAATAAGTCAAACAGAGAAAGTCATTTATCATATGGCTTCACTTACTTGTGGAGCATAAGGAATAACATGGAGGACACTAGGAGAAGGAAAGGAAAAGTGAATTGGGGTAAATCGGAGGGGGGAACGAAGCATGAGAGACTGTAGACTCTGAGAAACAAACTGAGGGTTTTGGAAAGGAGAGGGTGGGGGGTGGGTGAGCCTGGTGGTGGGTATTAAGGAGGGCATGCATTACATGGAGTACTGGGTGTGGTATATAAACAATGAATCTTGGAACACTAAAAATAAAATAAATAAAATAAAATAAAATAAAATAAAAAAGTTTGGTAGAATTCACTGATGACTCCATCTGGTCCTGGGTATTTCTTTTTTAGGAGTTTAAATTATTGATTCAATCTCTTTATTTGCTATAAGCCCATTTAACTTTTCTAGTTCTTAGTGATTCACTCTTAGATTGTTGATTTATATGAATTTGTCATTCTAACAGGTGTAAGTTGGTATCTCATTGTGGTTTCGATTTTTATTTCCCTAATGGTTAATGTTGTTGAGCATTTTTTCATGTGTCTGTTAGCCATTTGTATGTCTTTTTGGTGAAGTGTTTTTTTCATGTCTTCTGCCCGTTTTTCCATTGGGTTATTAGTTTTTTGAGTGTTGAGTTTGAGAAATTCCTTATAGATCTTGGATATCAGTCCTTTACTTGTAATGTCATTTACAAATATCTTCTCCCATTCCGTGGACTGTCTCTTAGTTTTGTTGAGTGTTTCCTTTGCTGTGCAGAAGCTTTTTATAGTGATGAATTCCCAAAAGTTCCTTTTTGCTTTTATTTCACTTGCCTTTGTCAATGTGTCTTGAAAGAAGTTAACTGTGCCTGTTGTTAAAGACATAAGTGCTATGTTCTCCTCTAGGATTTTGATGGATTCCTTTCTCACACTGAGGTCATTCATCCATTTTGAATTTATCTTTGTGTATGGTGTAAGGGAATGGTCCAGTCTCATTCTCTTACATGCAGCTGTCCAATTTTCCTAGCACCATTTATTGAAGATAGTGGCTTTTTTCTCATGGGGTATTTTTTCCTGGTTTGTCAAAGATTAGTTGACCATAGACTTGAGGGTCCATTTCTGGAGTCTCTATTATGTCCCATTGTTCTATGTGTCTGTTTTTGTGCTAATACCATTCTGTCTTGTTGATCACAGATTTGTAATATAGCTTGAAGTCAGGCAATGTGATGCCCCCAGCTTTGTTTTTCTTTTTCACTATTCCCTTGGCGATTTGGGGTCTTTTCTGGTTCCATACAGATTTTACGATTGTTTGATCCAGGGCCTTGAAAACTGTCAAATGTATTTTAATAAGGATGGCATTGAAACTGTAGATTGCTCTGGGCAAGATAGACATTTTAATAATATTTATTCTTCCAATCCATGAACATGGAACATCTTTCCATCTTTTTGTGTCTTCCTCAATTTAGTTCATAAATGTTCTGTACTTTCAGTGTATAGATCCTCTACCTCTTTCGTTAGGCTTATTTCTAGGTATCTTATGGTTTTTGGTGCTTTGTAAATGAAATTGACTCCCTAATTTCTCTTTCTACAGTTACATTGTTAGTGTTTAAGAAAGCAACTGATTTCTGTGCATTGATTTTGTGTCCTGACACATTGCTGAATTACTGTATGAGTTCTAGTAATTTGGCGTTGGATTCTTTTGGGTTTTCTACATAAAGTATCATGTCATCTGCAAAGAGAGAGTTTGACTTCATTGCCAATTTGGACCCCTTTTATTTCCTTTGTTGTCTGATTGCTGAGGTTAGGACTTCTAGTACTATATTGAAGAAGAGTAGTGATAGTGGACATCCCTGTCATGTCCTGACATTAAGGGAAAAACTCTCAGCTTTTCCCCATTGAGAATTATATTCGCTGTGGGCTTTTCATAGATGGTTTTTATGATCTTGAGGAATGTTCCTTCTATCCCTACACTCTGGAGGATTTTAATAAAGAAAGGATGTTGTATTTTGTCAAAAGCATTTTCTGCATCGAGAGGATCATATTGTTCTTGTCTTTTCTTTCACTAATGTACACTATCTCATTGATTGATTTGCAAATGTTGAACTACCCTTGCATCCCAGGAATAAATCTCACGTGGTCATGGTGAATAAACCTTTTAATGTACTATTGGATCCTATTGGTTAGTATCTTGTTGAGTTAGAATGGCAAAAATTAACAAAAAAGTTAAAAACAAATATTGGCAGGGATGTGGATAAAGGGGAACCCTCTTACACTGTTGGTGGGAATAAAAGCTGGTACAGCCACTCTGGAAAAGAGTATGGAGTTTCCTCAAGATGTTAAGAACAGAGCTATCCTATGGCCCAGCAATTGCACTATGATGTATTTACCCCAAAGATACAGATGTAATGAAGAGAAGAGGCACATGTACCCCAATATTCATAGCAGCATTGTCCACAGTAGTCAAACAGTGGAAGGACCTGAGATGTCCTTCAACAGATGAATGGATAAAGAAGATATAGTACATATACACAGTGGAATATTATTCATCCATCAGAAAGGATGAATACCCACCATTTGTACTGACGTGGATGGAACTGGAGAAGATTTTGCTAAGTCAAGCAGAGAAAGACAATTATCTTATGGTTTCATATATATGTGGAACATAAGCAATAGCATGGAGGACCATAGGGGAAGGGAGTGAAATCTGAAGGGGGAGATATCAGAGAGGGAAAGAAACCATGAGGGACTATGGACCACGGGAAATAAATTGAGGGTTTCAGAGGGGACGAGGGTGGGGGGAGGGGGTAACAAGGTGATGGGTATTGAGGAGTGCATGTATTATGATGAGCACTGTGTGTTATATGTAACTAATGAATCACTGAATATCAGATAAAAAAACTAATGATGTACTATTCAGTGGTCAACTGAACATAAACAAGAAAAAAGGAATTTGTCTATTTTACCTAGATTATTGAATGCATTGGCCTACAATTGTATATTGTACTCTCTTGTAAACTTTTTTATATTAGTAAAATCAAAAGTATTTTTATTTTCATTTCTACTAGTAATTTGAATCGTTTTACTTCAGAGTCAATCTACCTAAAGGTTTGTCAATTTTGTTGATCTTTTCAAAGAACTAACTTTTGGTTTAGTTGACTTTCTTTATTTTTTAAATTCTCTATTTCATTTATTTCTCTCCTAATATTTATTATTTTCTTCTTTGTGCTTGCTTTAGGTATATTTTTATTTTATTTTCTCAGTTTCTCTAGGTGAGAAGATAGATTATTAACAAAAGATATTTCTTCTTTCATATAGGTATTTAAAGATGTAATATTACCTCTAACCACTGCTTTAGCTGCATTTCCAAAGTTTTGTAATGTTATGTTTTTATTTTCATTCCTCTTAAAATATTTTACTATTTCCCTTCTGATGCCTTCTTTGATACATTCAAGATTTTTAAAAATTTCTACATATTTTAGAATTCTTCAAATTTCTTTATGTTATTAATTTCTAGAATCATACAGTTACATTTAAGAATATGCTTTGTATGGGACATAAATATATAAATATGTAAATGTATATATAAATATATACATATAAATATATACATATAAACATTTATATATACATACATGTATATATATATATGTTTATATGTATATATTTATTTATAATTGTTATATCTCCTGGATAGGTAGATTTATCATTATGAAATGTGCTATCTCTAGAAACATTTTGTTTTGTTTTGTTTTAAAGTCTATTTCATCTGATATTAATATGGCTTTCCCAGCTAACTTTGGTTGCTTTTTTCATGGAATATATTTATATATCCTTTCACTTTAAACCTACTTGTGTCTTTGGAATTAAGTAGTTACTTATATACAGAATCTAGTTAGATCATACTTTATTTTTAATCCATTTTGACAAACTCTGTCTTTAATTAGAGTGTTAATTCATTTAAAATTAATTTAAATACTGATAATGAAGGAATTTCTTCAGCCAGTTTTCTGTCATATCTGTTTAGTTCTCAATTCCTTCATCACCGCTTTCATTTGTGTTTAATTGATTTTTTTTGCAGCATACTACTAGATCCCTTCTTTCCTTTTTTGTATATTTTTTAGTTCTGTTCTTAGTGATTATTTTGGAGAATACAATTAAGGTCTTAATTTTGTAACAATCTAGTTAGAATTTATAACAACTTAGCTCTGGGAGTATACACAATCTTTGCTCTTATACAAATCCGTTCTCTCTTTATGCTTTTATTGTCAAAAATTACATCTTTATGTGTTATGTGACCATTAACATTTGTTAATAATTATTAATTTATGAATTTTCCTTTTATTTCTTTTTTTTAAGATTTTATTTATTTGACACAGAGAGAGAGACAGTGAGAGAGGGAATACAAGAAGAGGGAGTGGGAGAGGGAGAAGCAAGCTTCCAGTGGAACAGGGAGCCCAATGCAGGGCTCCATGTGGGGCTCCATCCCATGACCCTAGGATCATGACCTGAGCCAAAGGCAGATGTTTAACAACTGAACTACCCAGGCACCCCTATTTATTTCTCTAAGTTTATTATTTAAAACCTAGTTAGTTGACGTACAGTGTGTAATGTTACATTCAGGTGTAAAATTTAGTGTTTCAACACTTCCATACAACACCTGTGCTCATCATAAGTGCACTTCTTTATCCCCATAACCTATTTAACCCATTCCCATCCACTTCCCCTCGGGTAACCATCAATTTGTTCTCTACAGTTAGAGAGTCTGTTTCTTGGCTTGACTTTCTCTCTTTTTCTCTATGAATTTTAGTTTTAAATCACAATGAAAAAATAGTAGTTACATACCAAAAATATAATAATAGTGTCTGTTGCATTTGCCCACATACTTATTTTTATCATGTTCTTTATTTCTTTATATGCCTTTGAATAATTGTCTAGTGGCCTTTCATTTTCAGCCTGATGTATCCCTATAGCATTTCTTACAGGGAAGGTCTTCAAGGGAAAAGTTTCCTCAGGTCATTTATTTCAAAATGACTTTATTCCTATGTCATCTTTTTTTTTAAGATTTTATTTATTTATTTCACAGAGGTAGAGAGATCCCAAGTAGGCTGAGAGGCAGGCATAGAGAGAGGAGGAAGCAGACTCCCCGCTGAGCAGAAAGCCTGATGCGGGCCTCGATTCCAGGACCCTGAGATCATGACCTGAGCTGAAGGCAGAGGCTTTAACCCACTGAGCCACCCAGGTGCCCCTTATGTCATCTTTGAAGCATAGTTTTGCCAAATATGGAATTCATAGTTGACAATATGTTTTCTTTAAGCACTTAAAAAAATACCACTCCACTGCCTTTTTCATCTCCCTGGTTTCTGCTGAGAAATTGGTTGTAACTATTATTGAGAATCCCTGGACATGATGAATCATTTCTCTCTTGCTGCTTTCAAGATTTTTTCCTTTATCTTTGGCTTTGGACCATTTGATTATAATTTGTCTCAGTGTGGAACTCCCTTTATTTATCAGCCTTCAAGATTTTTAGCTTCTTCAATGTGTACATTGAGGTTTTTCATCAAATTGGGAAAATTTGACCATTAATTCTTCAATATTCTTTCAGATCCTTTCTCACTCTCCTTTCCTTCTTGGATACAGTATATAAAATTAGTTTGCATCTCTCCCATGTCTGCTTTAACCTAAATGTGTTGATTTCATGGACATATACATACAATAAAACTTAGCAAATTTACCATTTAGTTTTCAATTATACTTCAGTAACAATAGCTTGAAAATGTGGTCTGCAAGTTGTTCTCACATGTAAATATCCTTGTGTATATTGAGAATATATAGAAACCAAAAGACCATTTTAGAACAAAAGTTTTAGAAGGCTAGGAACCACAAAGATAATAAAAGTGTTCCAAAAATGCAGAACTAGATAATAATTTGCACAATTGGAGGGAGGGAATATGGCAGATTGTGAGGTTTGGAGCCACGAAGTGGGGGAGAAGAAATCCCTGGGGTTATGAAGAGAAGGGAACCATTTTCAGGGAACAAAGTCAGGGAGAGGGAGAGAGTTGAGTGCAATGAGTAGGTTCATAAAATAAGCCAAGGGGAGGAGATCCCCTGGGTTGTACTGGGAGAGAGCTCTGCTTCCCTTACTGGGGTATATTTAGAAGAGCATATTTTACCTCTTCAAGGACAAAAGGCCAGCTGGGAGCCATTGCGTGGTGATGAACAGCAGGGACAAAGGTGAAAGCAGAGGGCAGATGACCTGGTAGCATCTTTTCACTATAAGATACAATATTCTCAAGCCACTATACTTGCTCTGAATGGCTGCTTTTCTGGGACAGAAAAATAGGGAACAGAATGTGCAGACTGTACATAACCTGATTGCAGCTTTTTGCTGTGTGCCACGATATATTCAAGCTGCTATACAACTGCTTTTCTGGAACAGAATGGAGTAGGGGACTGATGTACACAGATGGCAGATAACATGGTTGCAGCTTTTGCTGAGCATCACAATACACAATAGCCACTGAGCATGCACTGTGCAACTGCTTTTCTGGGACAGGACAGTATCAGGCATGCCACAAGTCTCTCCTCTGGGGGACTAGAGTAGTTCTGCACCTTGCCATGCCCATTAAAATTTGGAGTTTTGAATCCCAGTCACTAGTCAGAGATAAAATACAGGAGATCTGTGGTGCCTGGTGTTCAGATGGCCCAGACACCAACAGGCTAAGGGCAGGGATTTGAGGAAACTCCAAACATAGGAGATTGTTCACCTTTCTGTGGGGCCTCCTGTACAGCTGCAGCCATGATTTCCCCTCCCTAGTGACTAGAGGGTGGAGTGACACCAACTTCCTCCTCTACCATCTCTTCCACCCCCCCACCCACCAGCACAGTCAGACTTCAGTGAGAAATGCAGTGCCTCCTGCGGAGTCTGGAGTCCCTTCCACCAAACCCTGTGCCCATATGCCTGGCAGGGGCATCTTTACAAGGGCCAGTCTGTTTGTGAACCAGACCACCAGGCCTCTCCCTCAGAAGACTAACACAGTCCCCCCACATGCACCAAATCTAATGATTAAAGAGTGCCCAAAGTGTCAGCTTTAGTTGTGGTGGAAATAAGACCAGGTTTTGCTATTATTTAATTTTTAATTTTTTCATCTTTTATTTAATACATTTCTTCTTTTTATAATTATCTTTTTACGGTATCAGGCTAATAATTTTTTGTTCATTTTTTAATTTTATATGTTTCCTTCTCTTATTTCTTCTTATGTTTTTCTTCTTTCATTACTCTTTATTCCTTCTTTCTTTCTTATTCTTTGGATACAAGCTTATAACTTTTTATTTCTCTGTCTGCTTTTTTATTCCTTTTCTTTTTCTCTTACTTTGGATCAGTTTTTTTTCTACACTTATCTTAACAAACAAATCAAAGAAATCCTAGTTAAAGGTCCAAACACTCCCTAATACAAGCAAGGAAAAAATGCTTTAGAAGATGAACCATTGGGAAAGAGTAGCCAAAACACAATAGCAGAGTGCACACAGCATTTACCAGAAACACTTCTTGAACAGGCCCTGGACAGTGTATGACCTCTTTTTAATATAGTATTACTCAGAGGTGCAAGAAACATAAGCTTTCATAACACACAAAAGGTAGAAAATTAGCAAAAATGAAAAGACAGAAGATTTCTCCCCAAAAGAAAGGTCAGGAAGATTTCACAACCAGGAATTTTCTCAAAGCAGATATAACCAATATATGAGAACAAGAATTTAGATCAACAGTTATAAAGCTACTAGCTGGACTTGAAAAAAAGCATAGGAAACAGAGAAAATCATCCTTCAGAGATAAAAGACCTAAAATCTAGTCAGGCCGAAATAAAAATTGCTATAACTCAAATGAAAAACAGAGTGGATATAAGCACTATGAGGACTGAAGAAGGAGAGGAGAAGATAGGTTATGTAGAATATAAAATTATGGAAAATCATGAAGCTGAAAAGAAGAGGGGAAGAAAAATATTAGATCACCAATATAGACTTAGGGAACTAAGCAAATCCATAAAGAGAAATAATATCTATATCATAGGAGTTCCAGAAGGTTTATTTGACCAAATTATACCTGATATCTTCCCCAACTTAGAGAAGGAAAAATGCATTCGCATCCAAGAAGCATAGAGAACTCCCCCCAAATCAACAAACGCAGGTCAACAAACAGCAAAACATATTATAGTGAAACTTGAAAAATACAAAGATAAAGAGAGAATCCTGAAAGTGGCTTGGAAGAAAATGTCCTTAATTTACAAGGGTGGACACATAAGACTGGCAGCAGATCTGTCCACAGAGACCTGGCAGGTCAGAAATGACTGGCATGATATATTCAACATGCTAACTGGGGAAAATATGCAGCCAAGAATACTTTATCTAGCAAGTCTATCATTCAGAATAGAAGGAAAAATAGAATTTCCCAGACCAACAGAAACTAAAGGAGTTCATGAATACTAAACTTTAAACCCTACAAGAAATATTAAAGAGGACACATTGTGTAGGAAAGAAAGGCCAAAAGCCACGATGACTAGAATGGAAGAGAGAAAATCTCCAGAAACAGTGACTTTGCAGGTAATACAATGGCAATAAATTCATATTTAAGAATAATTACTTTGAATGTAAATGTCCTAAATTCTCCAATGAAAAGATAAAAGGTGTCAGAATGGATAAAAAAAAACACAAGACTCACCTATATACTTCTTATAAGAGACTCCATTTAGACCCACAGTTACCCCTAGATTGAAAACAAGGAGATGGAGAATAATTTATCATGCTAATAGACATCAAAAGAAACCTGGAGTAGCCATCCTTATATCAGAAAAACCGGAGTTTAAACCAAAAACTAATAAGAGATGAAGAAAGACACTATACCATCATAAAAGGGAAAAATACAACAAGAAGATCTAGCAATTGTAAATATATATGGCCCTAACTTTGGAGCACTCAAATATATAAATTAATTAATAGCAAACTTAAAAAAAAACTCAGTGACACTAATACAACAGTGTAGGGCACATTAACACCCCACTCACAGCAATTGACAAATCATCTAAGCAGAGGGTCAACAAGGAATCAAGGACTTTGAATGACATGCTGCACTGGATAGACTTAACAGATATACGCAGAGCATTTTATCCTAATGCAGCAGAATACACATTTTTATCAATGCACAAGAAACATTCTTCAGAATAGATCACACACTGTGTCACAAATCAGGCCTCAACTGGTACAAAAACTTAGAGATTATACCACGTATAGTTGCAGAACACAACGCTAAGAAACCTGACGATAACCACAAGAAAAAAAATTTGGAAAGACCACAAATGCATGAAGGTTAACAATATCTTATTAATAAATGGGTCAACCAGGAAATTAAAGAAGATGTTTTTAAAATACATGGGGTCTGATGAAAATGAATACAAGGGTGTCTGCATGGCTAAGTTGGTAAAGCCTCTGCCTTCAGCTCAGGTCATGATTGTGCTGTCCTGGGATCAAGTTGTGCAATGGGCTTCCAACAGGCAGCCTGCTTCTTCCCTTCCCTTTGCCCCTCCCCGTTGCTCATGCTCTCCCTTTCTCATATAAATAAAGAAAATCATTTAGAAAAAGAAAATGAAAACACAAGAGTTGAAAACCTTCAGGATGCAGCAAAGGTGGTCCTAAGAGGGGAGTGCACACCAATACAGGCCTTCCTCAAGAAGCAAGAAAATTCTTAAATATACAACCTAAACTTACACCTAAAGGGTCAGAAAAAGACAACAAATAAAGCCTAAATCCAGTAGGAGAAGGGAAATAATAAAGATTAGAGCAGAAATCAATGCTATAGAAAAAAAATAGTAGAACATGTCAATGAAACTAGGAGCTGGTTCTTTGAAAGAATTAATGAGACTGATAAACCCCCTGCTAGACTTATCAAAAAGAAAGAATAAATAAATAAAAATAAATAAATAATGAATAAATAAATAATAAATAAATAAGGTCATGAATGAAAGAGGAGGGATCACAACTGATAACACAGAAATTCAATTAGAAGATAATATTATAAAAACTATATGCCAACAAATTAGGTAATATGGAAGAAATGGATGCAGTCCTAGAAACTTATAAACTACCAAAACTGAAACAAGAAGAAATAAAAAACCTGAACAGACTCATTACCTGTAAAGAAATTGAAGCAGTAATCAAAAATCACCTAACAAATAAGAGTCCAGGGCTGGATGGCTTCCCAGAAAAATTCTACTTAATATTTAAAAAGGAAATACTACCTACTCTACAAAAGGTGTTTCAAAAGAAAAATACAAATGGAAGGAAAATTCCAAACTCATTCTATGAGGCCGGCATTACCTTGATCCAAAACCAAAGACCCTATCAAAAAGGAGAATTACAAACCAATGTCCCTGATGAATGTGGATGCCAAAATTCTCACCAAGATACTAGCCAATAGGATCCAACTGCACATTAAAAGGATTATTCATCACAAGCAAGTGGTATTTTTCCTGATCCTCAAAAGTGGTTCAACACTCACAAATCAAATAACATGACACATCACATTAATACAAGAAAGGACAAGAAGCATATGATCCTCTTGGGAAACCTAGGTGCCTAGGTCAGTTAATATATGCCTTTGGCTCAGGTCGTGATCTCAGGGTCCTGGGATTGAGTCCTGCATTGGGCTTCCTGCTCAGTGGCGAGCATGTTCTCCCTCTCTGCTGCTCTCCCTGCTTGTCCTCTCTCACTCTCTTTCTCTCTCTCTCTGTCAAATAAATAAAGAAAATCTTTAAAAAAAGAAAGAGTGACATGATCCTCTCAATTGATGCAGAAAAAGTATTTGACAAAATACGTAATCCTTTCTTAATTAAAACACTCCGCAATGTGGGGATAGAGGGAATATACCTCATTATCATAAAAGCCATCCACAAAAAGCCACAGAGAATATTGTTCTCAGTGGACAAAAACTGAGAGCTTTTCCCATAAGGTCATGATGCCCTCTCTCAGAACAGTTGTTCAACAGAGTACTAGAAGTCCTAGCCTCAACAATCAAGCAACAAAAGGAAATAAAAGACATTTGAATTGGCAACGAAAAAGTCAAACTCTCTATCTTTGCAGATGACATGATACTTTATATGTAAAACTCAAAATACTCCACACCAAAATTGCTAGAACTCATAGAAGAATTCAACAACGTGGCAGGATATAAAGTTAATGCACAGAAATCAGCTGCATTTCTATATACTAACGATGAGACAAAATAAAGTGAAATTAAAGAATTGATCCTTTACAATTGCACCAAAATCCATAAGGTACTTCAGAATAAACTTAACCAAAGTGACAAAAGATCTGTACTCCAAAAGCTACAGAACACTCATGAAAGAAATTGAGGAAGATTCAAAGAAATGGAAAAACACTCCATGCTCATGGATTGGAAGAATATTGTTAAAATGTCTGTGGTATCCAGAGCAATCTACACATTCAATGCAATCCTTATAAAAATTCCATCAATATTTTTCACAGAGCTGTAACAAATTACTTTAAAATTTGTATTGAACCAAAAAAGACCCGGAATAGCCAGAGGAAATTTGTTGGATTTTTTTTTTCATATTTTTGAAGAAGTCTTTATTTGACAAAGAGAAAGAGCACAAACAGAGGGAGCAGCAGACAGAGGGAGAGGGAGAAGCAGGCTTTCTGCTGAACAGGGAACATGATGTAGGTCTCAATCCCAGGACCCTGGAATCATGGCCTGAACTAATGGCAGAAGCTTAACTGACCAAGCCACCCAGCCGCTCCTAACCAGAGGAATGTTAAAAAAGAAAACCAGGCGCCTGGGTGGTTCAGTGGGTTAAAGCCGCTGCCTTCGGCTCAGGTCATGATCCCAGGGTCCTGGGATGGAGGCCCACATTGGGCTCTCTGCTCAGCAGGGATCCTGCTTCCTCCTCTCTCCTCTCTCTCTGCCTGCCTCTCTGCCTACTTGTAATCTCTCTCTCTGTGTCAAATGAATAAATAAAATTAAAAAAAAAAGAAAACCAATGCTAGTGGCATCACAATGCCAGACTTCAAGCTATATTACAGAGCTGTAATCATCAAGACAATATGGTACTGACACAAAAACAGACACATGGATCGATGGAACAGAATAGAGAACCCAGAAGTGGACCTTCAACTCTAGGACCAATTAATCTTCAACAAAGCAGGAAAGAATATCCAATGGAAAAAGGAAAGTCTCTTCAATAAGTGGTATTGGTAAAATTGGACAGCCACATGTAGAAGAATGAAATTGGACCATTTTCTTACACCATACACAGAGATTAACTCAAAATGGATGAAATACCTAAATGTGAGACAGTAATCCATCAAAATCCTCGAGGAGAACATAGGCAGAAACATCTTTGACCTCAGATGCAGCAACTTCTTGCTACACATGCCCCCAAAGGCAGTGAAAAAAAATGAAGTATTGGGACTTCATCAAGATAAAAAGCTTCTGCACAGCAAAGAAAACAATCAACAAACCTCAAAGTCAACCTAAGGAATGGGAGAAGATATTTGCAAATGACATATCAGATAAAGGGTTAGTATCCAAGATCTATAAAGAATTTAAGAAACTCAATACCCCAAAGATAAATAATCTAGTCAAGAAATGGGTAGAAGACATGAACAGAGATTTTCCTAAAGAACATGTACAAATGACCAACATACACATGAAAGAATGTTGAACATCCCTTTGGATCAGGGATATACAAATCAAACAACAATGAGATATGCAATGAGATACCACCTCACACCAGTCAGAATGGCTAAAGTTATCAAGACAGGGAAAATCAAATGTTGGCAAGGATGTGGAGAAGGGGAACCCTTTTACACTGTTTGTGGGAATGCAAGCTGGTACAGCCACTTTGGAAAACGGTATGGAGGTTACTCAAGAAATTAAAAATTAAGCTACCCACAACCCAGCAATTGCACTACAGGGTATTTACTTCAAAGATACAAATGGTAGTGATCCAAAGGGGCACCTCCACACCAATGTCTATAGCAGCAATATCCATAATAGCCAAACTGTGAAAAAACCTGAGATGTCCTTTGACAGATGAATGGATAAAAAGATGTATTATCTATACACAATGGAATATTATTCAACAATCAGAAAGAATGAATACTTACCATTTTCATTAATGTGGATGGAACTGGAAGGTATTATGCTGAGCCAAATAAGTCAATTAGAGAAAGAAAATTCTCATATGGTTTCACACACATACACCACAAAAACAAGAGACACACCTACACTCTTACATCACATTCAAAACATTATCCCTTTTTCATTTCTAATAAAAAATTTCAGGCATCTATGTAAAAATTAATAATTACCCCTTGGAATTGTATTTTTTATATTTTTCCAGCACACTTTGTTATGTTTCTTGCACCTCCGAGTAATACTGTACTAAAAAGAGGTCATACACTGTCCAGGGCCTGTTCAGGAAGTGTTTCTGGTAAATGCTGTGTGCACTCTGCTATTGTGTTTTGGCTACTCTTTCCCAATGGTTCATCTTCTAAAGCATTTTTTCCTTGCTTGTATTAGGGAGTGTTTGGACCTTTAACTAGGATTTCTTTGATTTGTTTGTTAAGATAAGTGTAGAAAAAAAAACCTGATCCAAAGTAAGAGAAAAAGAAAAAGAATAAAAAAGCAGACAGAGAAATAAAAAATTATAAGCTTGTATCCAAAGAATAAGAAAGAAAGAAGGAATAAAGAGTAATGAAAGAAGAAAAATGTAAGAAGAAATAAGAGAAGGAAATATATAAAATTAAAAAATGAACAAAAATTATTAGCCTGATACCATAAAAAGATAATTATAAAAAGAAGAAGAAATGTATAAAAGGGAAGAGGACCATAGCGGAAGGGAGGGAAAAAAGAATGGATAGTCATCAGAAAGGGAGAAAAAAACATGAGAGGCTCTTAACTACAGGAAACCAGCTGAGGGTTGCTTGAGGGTTTGTGGGTGGGGGGATGTAGTAATTGGGTGATGGGTATTAAGGAGAGCATGTGATGTGATGAGCACTGGGTGTTATACGCAACTGATAATTTATTGAACACTACATCTGAAACTAACAGTATACTATAAGTTGCCTAATTGAATTAAAAAATTATTTTCTGCATTAATAAAGGAGAAATACCAACTATAATGGACCATGTCTCTAATCCTTTTCCATCCTTAAAACTAATCATGCAAGTTGATTAACAACTGGTTTTAAAATACAAATAAGGGATGAGTAATTTACTAATGATTATATATATATATATGTAGTAATGTATATACATACACATATAGATAGAAATAGATCTCTCAGATACTAGAAGTACAGTAAAATAATAATTTTGGCTAAGGAGATGAGTTCTAATAACAATCTTAGAATATTAGCTCTGGAAAGTACTTTAAAATGAATAAGAAATCTGAATTTTAGGTCACTGCTAAGGAAACTCAGTTTATTATATTTTAGCCATAGTCTGTAATGTTAAAATAAAATAATGTTAACTAATTTTTAAATATGTTAACATAATTGATCACCATACATAATAGGATATTATAAGCAAAATATTTTAATATACACCACTTGTACCTTTGTGAACATTAAAGTTTGCAAATGTGCTTTTAAAAGGTCACATAATTGGAATAAAACATTTATAAAATAATGTGTTTGGGCGCCTGGGTGGCTCAGTGGGTTAAAGCCTCTGCTTTCAGCTCAGGTCATGATCTCAGCATCCTGGGATCGAGGCCCGCATCGGGCTCTCTGCTCAGCGGGGAGCCTGCTTCCTCCTCTCCCTGTCTCTCTGCCTGCCTCTCTGCCTACTTGTAATCTCTCTCTCTGTGTCAAATAAATAAATAAAATCTTTAAAAAAAAATAAATAAAATAAAATAATGTGTTTTATGATAATGATCTATGTCCATGTATATACCTGGGAGGATATGCCAACTCAGATATTCTCCATCATAAAGATAACTGGCAGATTATGCTATATTTTCTGGTTAGACTGTAAAACTATAAAGTGAAAAAGTAGAATTAATGTGAAAGAAACACCAAAAGAAATCACAACCTTTCCCCTTAGACAATTTTGTTTGGTGTAGTGTTGAATAGATGGTCTTTCCACTCTGTGAAGGTAATTGTAGGAATTCTAAGTTATTGTAGTTCCCATTTTTTTCCCTGTAGACACAGCCTATATTCATAGATCACTAATTTCTTGGTTGTAAAAGCAAGAAACACAAATGATTTGGTGCTGTTGGAAAAATTGAGTTTCTAATTTAAACTTTACTTAGAATCAGTCAAATGATTTATCTTATTGCTTTAGCTTCTCAATGTATAGGATAGACATAATATTTTTTAATCTAAGTGGGATGTGTATCAAATAAAATACTAGACAGAAGAGTGTGCTGGAAAAATATAAAAATACAATTCCAAGGGGTAATTATTAATTTTACATAGATGCCTGAAATTTTTTATTAGAAATGAAAAAGGGATAATGTTTTGAATGTGATGGAAGAGTGTAGGTGTGTCTCTTGTTTTTGTGGTGTATGTGTGGTGTCTTTGCATGTGGCAAATTTAGGTATGAGTGTGGTGTATCTGTGGTGTGTGTGTGGTGATTGTGTGCTACATATGTGGTTTGTGTGGTGTATGTGCATCATGTGTTGTATGTGTGTTTTGTGTTTGATTTATGCAAAGTATGTGTGGTATATGTTTGGTGTGTGTGTGTGTGTGTTGTAATTATGGTATGTTTTATGGACGAGGTGTATATGTAGTAGTTTTTTGGCATGTTCATAATTAATGTGTGGTGTGTGTGGTGTTTGTGTGTGGCATATGTGTGGTGTGTTTGGTGTATATGTACTGTGTTTGGTATATGTGTGGTGTCTGTGTATGCTGTTTGAGGTATGTGTTGTGTGTGTGTGAAATCTATTTCATGTGTGATGTGTGTACTGCACGTGAGTATGGTGTATATGTGGTATATGTGCAGTGTATGTGTACATGTATTTGTATTTGGCATATGTGTGATGTGTTTGTGGCATATTGGTGTTGAGTGTGTGTTGTCTATGTGTGTGTATGCTGTATGAGTTGTCTCTGTGTGATTTACGAGTGGTAGCTCTCTGTTGCATGTGTAGTGTATGTGTTTTCTTTGTTTGTGGGTAATCAGTTGTGAGTTTGGTACATGTGTGGTGTATGTGAGGTATTTCAGTGGTGTATGTGTATTGTGTGTGCTTTGTGTGTGTTGTATGTATTATGTGTGTCCTGGATATATAGTTTGTGTGTTATATTGCAGTGTGGGTGATGAAAATGTGTGTGCATGCTGTCTTTTCGCTGTGCGTGTGATATATGTGTCGTATGTGTGGTGTTAGTGTATTTGTCTCTGTGTGTCACATATGTGGCATTTGTGTTGTATGTGTGTTCAGTGTGTTGTTTTTGTGGTGTGTGTGTGTGTGTGTGTGTGTTTGGTATATGTGTGTACATGTTTGGAGATTCTGTTGGATGTGATGTATGTCTCTTAGGTGTCTCTTGTTTCTGTGTTGTATGCATGGTGTGTAGTCTGTATGTGGAATATTTGTAGTGTGTCCATGGTATATGTTTTTTGCATGTGTTATTTGTGTGCTATGTGCGTGGTGCATGTGCAGTGCTTTTTTGTGTGGTATATGTTGTGTGTGGGTGGTATACGTCTGGTGTTTGTGTTGTACATGTGGTGTGAATGTGTATAATGTGAAGTATTTGTTGTGTATGTTGGTATTTGTGTGGTGTATATATGTCTCTTGGTGTATGTGTGGTGTGGTGTGGTGTGTGTAATGTATG
This sequence comes from Ailurus styani, assembly GCA_002007465.1. Classification (NCBI taxonomy): domain Eukaryota; kingdom Metazoa; phylum Chordata; class Mammalia; order Carnivora; family Ailuridae; genus Ailurus; species Ailurus styani. Next base: position 275,064 of record LNAC01001155.1, on the reverse strand, counting down.
TGTAGTACTTTGGTGGTAAGTGAGGGCTGTATATGGATTGTGTGAGTGATATACATACACACACACGCACGCATATATATGGTATGTTAGTTGTGTGTGTGGGGTTTGTGGAAGTTGTATGTGTGATGATTGTGTGTTGTGTGTGTGTATGTGTGTGTGGTATAATTTTGGTGTTTTTGTAGATGTTTAATGTGTGTGTGGTGTATGTGTGGTGTGTTTGTGTTTCGTATATATGTGGCAATTACTTCAAGTATGTGTGGTGTGAATGTGGTGTATGTATGTTATATTAAGGGCATGTGTTGTTTACATTTGGGATGTGTGTGGTGTTTGTGATATGTATTGTAGTATGTGTGGTTCATACTGTGTGTTTTACCTTGTATGTGTGGTATGTATTGTATGTGTGTTCTGTGTTTTTGTTGTGGTTTTGTTTTTGTTAATTTTATTTTAATTCTACTATAGTTAATAATGTTCTATTACTTTCAGGTGTACAATATAGTGATTCAACAATTCTATACATCACCCAGTGCTCATGATGACAAGAATACTCCTTAATCCCTATCACCAATTTTACCCATCCACTCACTCACCTTCCCTCTGATAACCATCACTTTATTCTCAGTTGTTAGAAGTCTGTTTCTTGCTCTGTCTCTCTTTTTTTTCTTTGTCTTTTGTTTACTTTTTAAAATTCCACATTATGAGTGAAATTTTATATTTGTCTTTTTCTGACTGACTTGTTTCTTAGTATTATACTCTCTAGCTCTCTCCATGTCATTGGAAATGGTAAGATTTCATCCTTTTTTATGGTTAAATAATATTCTGTATATATCACATCATCTCTTAATAGACACTTTGGCTGCATCCATAATTTGGCTATCATAAATAATGCTGCAATAAACATAAGGGTGAATTTGTCCCTTTGAATTAGTGTTTTTGTATTATTTGGGTAAACACCCAGTAGTTCAATTACTGGATTTTAGGGTAGTTTTAATTTTAACTTTTTGAGGAACTTCCATACTATTTTCCAGTAGTCTGTACCAGTTTGCATTTCCACTGACAGTGAAAGAGGGTTTCTTTTTCTCCACATCCTTGTCAACACTTGTTTCCTGTGTTTTTGATTTCACACATTCTGACAGGTGTGAGGTGACATCTTACTGAAGCTTTGATTTTCATTGCCCTGATGATGAACAATATTGAGCATCTTTTCATGTGTCTGTTGGCCATCTGGATGTCATCTTTGGAGAAATGCCTGCTCTCGTCTTCTGTCCATTTTTTAATTGAATTGTTTGTTTTTTGTGTATTGGTTTGTTTAAGTTATTTATATGTTTGGGATATGAAACCTTTATTAGATATGTCATTTGCAAATATCTTCTTCCATTCCATAAGTTGCCTATCAGTTTTGTTGATTGTTTCCTTCTCTGTGTAGGAACTTTTTATTTTTATAAAGTCCCAATAGTTTATTTTTGTTTTTATTTACCTTGCCTCAGGAGAAAAGAGGTGCAGGGCCAATATCAGATAAATTTCTGCCTGTGCTGTCTGCTAAAATTTTTATAGTTTCAGATCTCATATTTAGGTTTTTAATCCATTTCGAATTTATTTTTGGGTATCATGAAAGGAAGTAGTCCAGTTGCATTCTTTTGCAGAATGCTGTACGGTTTTCCCAAGCCATTTGTCAATGAGACTGTATTTTTCCTATTGGATATTCTTTTTGTTTTGTTAAGGATTAATTTGTCATATTGTTGTAGGTTTATTTCCAAGCTTTCTATTCTATTCCATTGATCTATATGTCCATTTTTTTGTGCCAGTACCATTTTGTTTTGATTACTACAGCATTGCAATGTAACTTGAAATCTGGAATTGTGATTCCTCCAGCTTTGCTTTTCTTTTTCAAATATGCTTTGGCTTTGGGTTGTTTTGGTTCCATACAAATTTTAGGATTGCTTGTTCTACTTCTGTGAAAAAATTTTATAGCAATTACATTAAATGTATAGATTGCCTTGGGAGATATAGGCATTTTAACAATACTTCTTCCTCCAATCCATAAGCATGGAATATCTCTCCATTTGTTTGTGTCATCTACAGTTTCTTTCATAACTGTTTTATAGACTTCAGAGTACAGGGTTTCCACCTCTTTGGCTGGGTTTATTCCTAATCATATTATTTATGGTGCAATTGTAAATGTAATTGTTTTCTTAATTTATCTTTCTGATGCTTCATTATTGGTGTATAGAAATGCAACAGATTTCTCCACATTGATTTCATATCCTGCAACATTATTGAATTCATTTATCAGTCCCAGTAATTTTTTGGTGACTTTTTAGGGGTTTCTATTCATAGTATCATGCCATCTTCAAATAGTGACAGTTTTATCTTTTCTTTACCAATTCAGATGCCTTTTATTTATTTTTGTTTTCTGATTGCTGTTGTTAATACCTCCAGCACTGTGTTGAATGAAAGTCATGAGAGTGGACATCCTTGTCTTTATCCTGACCTTAGGGGAAAAGCTATCCATTTTTCCCATTGAGTATGATGTTCCTTGTGAGTTTTTCATATATGTCCTTTATTGTGTTGAGGTATGTTCCTTCTAAACCTAATTTGTTGAGGGTTTCTATTATGAATGGATGTGTACTTTGTTAAATGCTTTTTCTGCATCTATTGAAAGGATCATATGGTTTTTATCTTCTCTCTTTTTATGCAATATATCATATTGATTGATTTGCAAATATTGAACCAACATTGAATATGAAGAATAAATCCCATTTCATTGTAGTGAATGATTTTTTAAATGTATTATTAGATTCTGTTTGCTAGTATTTTCTTGAGATTTGCATCTATGTTTATCAAATATATTTGACTGTAGTTCTCTTTTGTGGTATCTTTTTTTTTTTTTAAAGATTTTATTTATTTATTTGACACAGAGGAGAGAGTTTACAAGGAGGCAGAGAGGCAGGCAGACAGAGAGGGGGAAGCAGGCTCCCTGCTGAGCAGAGAGCCCGATGCGGGCCTCGATCCCAGGACCCTGAGATCATGACCTGAGCCGAAAGCAGAGGCTTTAACCCACTGAGCCACTCAGGCGCCCTCTTTTGTGGTATCTTTATGTGGTTTTGATATCAGGATAATGCTGGCCTTATAGAATAAATTTGCAACTTTTCCTCCCTCCTTTATCTTTTGGAATAGTTTAGGACGAGGTATTAACTCTTCTTTAAATGTTTGGTAGAATTTGCCTGTGAAGTCATGTGGCTCTGGACTTCTGTTCATTGGAAATTTTTTGATTTTGATTAAATGTCCTTGCTGGTAATCCATCTATTCAAATTTGTATAGATTTTTAGGTTATATATTTCTAGGAATTTATACATTTCTTCTAGGTTGTTCAATTTGTTGGCATAATTTTTCATAATATTCTTTAAGAGTTGTTTGCATTTCTGTGGGCCGGTTGATATTTCTCCATTTAATTTGTAATTTTATGTATTTGAGACTTTTTTCTTTGTTTTTTGAAGAGTCTGGCTAGAGGTTTATGAATTTTCTTGATTTTTCCAGAGAAGAACTTGGTTTCATTGATCTGTTCTACTGTTCTTTTAGTTTCTGTATCATTTATTCCTTCTCTGATCTTTATCATTTTCTTTCTTCTGCTGACTTTGGCTTTTGTTTATTGTTCTTTTCTAGCTACATTAGGTGTAATATTAGGTTGCTTATTTGCTGTTTTTCTTGCTTCTTGATGCAGGCCTATATTGATATAAATTTCCTTCTTAGAACCATTTTTTCTACATCCCAAAGGGTTTAAACAGTTGCATTTTCATTTTATGACAGCTGTGAGGTGACATCTCATTGTATTTATTGTAGTTTTGATTTGCACTTCCATGATGATGAGTGATGTTAAACATCTTTTCATGTGTCTGTTAGTCATCTGTATGTCTTCTTTGGAGAAATGTCTGCTTATGTCTTCTGCCCATTTTTAATTGTTTTATTTGATCTTTAGTTATTTAATTTTATCAGTTCTTTATATATTCTCAGTACTCACTCTTTATTGGATATGTCATTTAGAAACATTTTCTCCCCTTCAATAGATTGTATTTTAGTTTTATTGTTTGTTTTCTTTGCTGTACAGAAGTTTTAAATTTGATGTATTTCCAATAGTTTATAGGAAACATATGTAAAAAAAATGTATCTATAGCTGGTGTCAGAGATTACTGTCTGTGCTGTCTTCTAGGATATTTATGGTTTCAGGTCTCACATTTAAGCCTTTAATCCATGTTAGGTTTATTTTTGTGTATGGTGAAAGAAAGTGACCCATTTTATTCTTTTCCATTTTGCTCCACAGCACCATTTTTTGAAGAGATTGTCTTTTCCCCACTGTATATGCACTCCTTCTTTGTTGAAGATTAATTGACCATATAATTCTGGGTTTATGTCTGGGTTTTCTTTCTATTTCATTGATCTATGTGTCCATTTTTATGCAAGTACCATACTGTTAAAATTATTACCACTTTGTAATATAACTTCACGTCTGGAACTGTGATACCTCCAGTTTTGTTTTTCTATTTCAAGATTGCTTTGACTATTTGAGGACTTCTGTGGATCTATAGTATTTTTAATATAATTTGTCCTATTTTTATAAAAAATGCTCTTGGTATGTTAACAGGGATTGCATTATATCTTTAGTTTGCTTTGGGTCCTATATACATTTTAACAGTATTGGTTCTTCCAAACAATGAATATTTGATGTCTTTCCATTTCTTTCTATCTTCTTAAATTCCTTTAATCATTGTTTTATAGTTTTCAAGGTACAGGTCATTCACTTATTTGGTTAAGTTTCTTTCTTTCCTTCTTTTCTTTTCTTTTCTTTTCTTTTCTTTTCTTTTCTTTTCTTTTCTTTTCTTTTCTTTCCTTTTCTTTTCCTTTTCTTTTCTTTCTTTCTTTCCTGTGCCTGTAATAGTTTATTTCTTTTTTTCTTTTTTTATTTGATTTTTTCAGTGATCCAGGATTCACTGATAAGTCTTACTAGAGATTTATCAATTTTACTGATCGTTTCAAAGAACGGAATTCTCATTTCATTGATCTGTCCTGTTATTCTTTTAGTTTCTATATCATTTATTTCTACTGGTGTCTTTATTATTTCCTTCCTTTTGCTGGTTTTCAGTTTTGATTGCTCTTTTTCTAGCTCCTTTAGGTGTACTGTTAGGTTATTTATTTGAGATTATTCTTGTTTCTTTAGGCAGGCCTGTTTTGCTCTAATCTTCCCTGTTACAACCACCTGTGCTGCATCCCAGAAATTTTGGACCATTGTGTTTTCAATTTCATTTGTTTTATTTAATTTATTGGTTGACTCATTCATTGTTTAATAGCATGTTATATAACTTTCACATATTTATGTTCTTTCTAGATTTTTTCTTAAGGTTGATTTCTGGTTTTACATGTTGGTCAGAAAAGGTGTGTGGTATGACTTTGATTTTTGAGGAGTTGTTGAGACTTGTTTTGTTGACTAATATGTGATTTTTTTTCTAGAAAATGTCCCATGTACACTTGAAAAGAATATATATTCTACTGTTTTAGGATGGAATGTTCTGAATATGTTTGTTACATCTATCTGGTCCAGTGTGTTATACAGAGCCAGTGTTTCCTTGTTGATTTTCTGTTCACACAATCTGTCCATCAATATTAGTGTAGTGTTAAAGTCCCCTACTATTATTGCATTACTATTGATTATTTCTTTTATGTTTGTTAACTGTTTTATTTGGTTAGGTGTTCCTATTTGGGTGTACAAATAATTACTATTGTTATATTTTCTTGTTGGATTGTCCCCTTTATCATTATATGTTGTCCTTCCTTATCTCCTGTTACAAACCTTGTATTGAAGTTGTCCAATGTAATTATTTTTACCCCCTATTGCTTTCTTTTGGCATCCATTTGCATGATAATTATTGTTCTATCCCGACACTTTCCATTTGCAGGTGGATTTTGGTATAAAATGAATCTTTTGTAGGCACCATATAGATTTAATCACCCCGTGTCTTTTGATTGGAGCATTTAGTCTATTTACATTCCAAGTAATTTTTGATACATATTTATTTATTGCCACTTTGCTCCTTGTTTTGTTGTTTCTATAGATTTTCTCTGATCCTTTCTTCCTTTAAAGGCTTTCATAGCTTGATTGCTTTCTTTAATGGTACATTATGATGTCTTTCTCTTTATTCTTTGCATATCTATTACTGGCTTTTGATTTGTGGTTATCATTAGCTTAGAATATAACATCTTCTGCATATAGCAGTCTATATTATGTTGATAATCACTTAAGTTTAAGCCCATTTTTACTGCTCTCCCTCCCATGTTTTAGGTATATTGTGTCATGTTTTATATCTTTTTTATTTTATTAATCACTTGAGTGATTTTTAAATTCTCTATCAGGCTATTACTTATTACCCATTTTGTTTTGATTCCTCCCATGATTTGGTCCTTTTTTTTCCATTTGGGAGATGTTTCTCTGCATCCTCATTTTGTCTGATTTTTTTTCCTGTCTCTCTGTGTGAGGAAAGTCAGGTTCTTCTCTTTCTCTTATTGATAATAGCCTTATGAAGAAGAGGTCCTATAGTGCTCTGAAGTGCAGTGTCCCCTGTTCTCCGGGCCCTGAACTTCAGGAGTGTCTTGCATGTGTGTTGCATGTGGTCTGCTATTGACTCTTGGCCTTTTGTTCCTTTAGTCCAGTTGTCTGAAGAGGCTTTCTTTTCTTAATTTGGGCAACAAGGTGAGCAGTAGCCAGTTTGTTTCATTAAATATCAAACTTCTCTCAACTTCAGTAGGGCACAATCAGTGCAGTTTGTTATTTTCTTCCTTACTATCTTTTTTTTATAGAAATCATTCTTTAATAAGCCCATGCTTATTAAAGAATACATAATAAATGTTTCTTGTCTTTACAGTTTTATGAAGTGTGAGCTTGCTCAGGGTTCATTTCAAAAATTATTTCATGGTTTGTGCATTCATTCAAAGAAAATACTACACCACTGGCTGTGGGTATGTAATAGAAACTTATTTTTAAATGTTTTTAATTGACTACAGTTGTCACATAATGTTATATTAGTTTCAGGCATACAACATAGTGATTTAACTTCTCTATACGTTATGGTATGCTCTCTACAAGTATAGCTATTATCTATCAGCATACAATGCATCTAAAGTATCATTAAGTCTATTCTCTATGTTGTAACGTCTGAGTGTCCCAGTTAAGCATCTGCCTTTAGCCCAGGTCACAATCCCAGGGTCCTGGAGTCAAGTCCCACATTGGACTCCTTGCTCAGCAGGGAACCTGCTTCTCCTTCTGCTATGGTCCCTGCTTGTGCCATCTCTCTCCCCCACTCTTTCTGTGGCAAATGAATAAACAAAATCTTTCTAAAAATGGTGCAATCTCATTCTTGTTTATGGCTGTGTTATTATGTGAAAAAATTTCTGAATGTTCTGTCTCACTGATACCAAATACCTAACTAATTTTTAAAATTTAATTTAATTTTTATTTCACTAGAGTTACCATACAGTGTTATTTTAGTTTCTGTTACACAATACAGTATTCAAAAAATCTATATATTATTCAATGCTCAAGGTGATTGTACTATTATCAGAATATATATGGAGATGAGTGAAAATGAAAACACAATGGTTGAAAATCTTTGGGATGCAGCAAAAGCTGTTCTAAGAGGGGAATTTATAGCAATATGGGCCTATATCTGGAAGCAAGAAAAATTTAAATAAGTAGTCTAAAGTTACAGTTAAAGGAGCTAGCAAAAGAAGAATGCACAATACCACAAAGTAGTAGATGGAAGTAAATAATAAAGATTACAGCAGGAATAAGTGAAATAGAAACTAAAAACAATAGAACACACCAGTGAAACCAGAAGATGATTCTTTGAAAAGATCTACATAATTGATAGACCTCTAGCCAGATTTATACAAAAAGAGAAAGGACTGAAATAAACAAAATCAGAAATAAAAGAGAAGAAATTAAAATCATCACCAGAGAAATGCAATGATTTATAAGATAGTATTATGAAAATTATATTTCAGCAAATTGAACAACTTAGAAGAAATGAAACAACTTGGAAGAAATGGAGGAATTCCTAGAAACGTATAACCTCTCATAATTGAATCAAAAACAAATATAAAAATTGAATAGATCAATTACCAGCAATGAAATTGTATCACTAATCAAAAAATTCCCAATAAACAAATATCTAGGACTAAGTGACTTCAAAAGTGAATTCTATCAAACAATTAAAATAGAGAAAATACCTATTCTTCTTAAACTAGTCCAAAAATAGAAGAGGAAAGAAAAGTTCCAAGTTCATTCTATGAGGCCAACATTTTCTTGACCCAAACCAGATAAACCTCAAAGAAAGAGAACTATAGGCCAATATCTCCAATAAACACAGATACAAAAATCCTTAACAAAATATTAGCAAACTGAATCCAACAACACATTGAAAAATCATTCACAGTTATCAAATGAGATTTATTCTTGTGTTGCAAGTATGGTTCACTATTCACAAATCAATTAATATAAAGAATCACATCAATAAGGGAAAGGATAAAAGCCATATGATTATTTCAATACATGCAAAAGAACATTTGAAAAAGTAAAATATACATTCATGATAAAAACCCTCAACAAGGCAGAGTAGAGAGGAAACATACTTCAACTTAATAAAAGCCATATATGTAAAACTCTCATTTAACATCATACTCATGATGAAAAACTGAAATCTTCCCCCATACATCAGCAACAAGTAAAGGATGTCCACTGTTACCACTTTTATGCAACGTAGTACTGCAAATCCACTGTTACCACTTTTATTCAATTTAGTGCTGTAATTCCAAGCTACAGCAATCAGACAAGAGAAAATAATGAAAGACATCCGCATTGTTAAGGAAAAAATAAAACTTCCACTATTTGCAGATGACATGATATTTATATACAAAACCCAAAAGACCCCAGCAAAAAACTACTAGAACTGATAAATGAATTCAGTAATATCACAGGATACAATATCAATATACAGAAATATTTGCATTTCTATGCACTAATAAGCAATAGAAAGAGAAATTAAGAAAATGATTCCACTTACAATGGCACCAAAAATAATAAAATACCTAGTAGTGTACTTTAAGGTGCTGAAATGCCTGTACTCTGAAAACTATAAAACACTCATAAAACACTCTGAAAACATAAAAAAATTGAAGATGACACCAACAAACAGAAAGATAGTCTATGCTCATTATTAGAACAGATATTGTTGAAATGTCCAGACTACATAAAGGAATCTACAGATTTAATGCAATCCCTAACAAAATGCCAACAGCATTTTTCACAGGACTAGAACAATTAATCTTAAAATTTGTATGGAATCATAAAAGACTCCAAATGGTCAAAACAATCTTGAAATATAAAAAGAAAGCTGGTGGTATCAGAATTCCAGATTTCAAGTTATGCTACAATGCTATACTAATCAAAACTATGGCACAAAAACAAACATATAATTTTTTAAAGATTTATTTATTGGGGCGCCTGGGTGGCTCAGTGGGTTAAAGCCCCTGCCTTCAGCTTGGGTCATGATCTCAGGGTCCTGGGATCAAGCCCCACGTCAGGCTCCCTGCTCAGCAGGGAGCCTGCTTCCTCCTTTCTCTCTGCCTGCCTCTCTGCCTACTTGTGATCTCTCTCTCTCTTTCTCTGTCAAATAAATAAATAAAATCTTTAAAAAAAATATTTATTTATTTATTTTAGAGAAAGAGACAGCAAGAGCACAGGAGGGAGGGGCATACAGAGAGGGAGAGAAAGTACCAAGTGGATTCCCTGCTGAGCATGGAGCCTGATGCAGGGCTGGACTCCACGACCCTGATATCATGACCTGAGTCCAAACCAAGAGTCAGAAGCTGAACCTAACATTGCCATCCAAGCATCTCATTAAGTAGACACACAAATTGATGAAACAGAATAGAAAACCCAGAAACTAACCCATAATTATATTGTCAATTAATATTTGATAAAAGAAGCAAGAATATGAAATGGGAAAATGACAATCTCTTCAATAAATGGTGTTGGAAAAACAGGACAGCAACACTCAAATGAATGAAACTGAACCACTTTCTTACAACACACATACATACACACACACATACACCCCTCAAAATGGATTAATGGCCTAAATGTGGGACCCAAAACCATAAAAATCCTGGAAGATACACAGGCAGAACTTCTTTGACATAGGCTGTAGCAACTTCTTACTAGATATTTCTCCTGAGGTAAAGGAAATAAAAGTAAAAATGAACTACTGGGACTACATCAAAATAAAAAGGGTTGGCACAATGAAGGAAACAGCCAACAAAACAAAAAGACAACCTGCTGAGTGGAAGATATTTGCAAATGACATATCTGATAAAGAGTTATTATGTAAAATACGTAAAGACCATATACAACTCAACAACAATGAAAAAACTAAATAGTCCAATTAAAATCGTCAGAAAACATGAACATACCTTTCTCCAAAGAAGACACCCAGGTGGCCAACAGACATATGAATATATGCTCAACATCACTCATTATCAGGGAAGTGCAAATCAAAACTACAATTAGATATCACCTCAAAACTGCCAGAATCACTAAAATAAAGAGTTTGAAACCCCCCACCCCCAAAATCATAAACACAGGGAACAAGTGTTGGCAAGGATGAGGAGAAAAGGGAATTCTTTCACTATCTGTGGGAGTGCAAACTGGTAAAGCCACTGTGGAAAATAGCATGGAGGCTCCTCAAAAAGTTAAAAATAGAACTACTCTAAAATATAGTATTTGCACTGGTGGGTATTTACCCAAAGAAAACAAAAACACTAATTCAAAGAAATATAATATAATCCTGTTTACTGTAGCATTACTTACAATTGCCAAACTATTTAAACAGCTCAAGTGTCCATCAATAGATAACAGACAAAGAAGACATGGTTTATAGATACAATGGCATATTTACCAGACATTAAAAAGAACAAAATATTGCCTTTTGTAACAAATGGATGAAGCTACTAAGTATGATTTTAAGTGAAATAAGTCAAAGACAAATACCATATTATTTCAGTCATATCTGGAATTTAAGAAACAAAACAAATGAGCAAATGGAAAAAAGGGACAGAGAGAAGCCAAGAAACAGATTCTTAACTATTGAGAACAAATTGATGGTTACCAGAGAGAAGCTGGGCATGGGGATGATTGAAGTAGGTGATGGGGATTAATGACTACATTTACTATGTTGAACACTAAACACTGTATAGAATTGTTGAATCCCTATATTATACACCTAAGAATAATATAACATTTCATGTTAACTATACTGTATTTAAAATAAAACCTTAATAAAAATGATGAGTATACTCTTGATTTAAGTGGGGTGTTAATGTCCCCTACTGTTATTTTAGTACTATGGATTCCTTCCTTTCTGTTTGTTATTAACCACTTTATGTATTTGGGTGTTCCCATGTTGGGTGCAAAAATATTTTCAACAATTATATTTTTGTTGGATTGCTCTGTTTATGATAAGTTTTGTTCTTTTTCTGTTAGTCATTTTAAAGTTTATTTTTCCAATATAAATATTGCTACTCCAACTTTCTTTCCACATCTATATGCAAGTTAAATTCTTCTCCATCCCTTCACTTTCAATCGGCATATTTCTTTAAGTCTGAAGTGAATCTCTTATAGACAGCGTATAGATGGTTCTTGCTTTTGTTTGTTTGTTTTATCCATTCCATGATCCTATGTCTTTTGATTGGAACATCTAGTTTATTTACACTGAAAGTTATTATTGATATGTCTGCATTTATTGCCATTTTGTTACTTGTTTCATGGTTGGTTTTGTAGTTCTCTGTTCCTTTCTTCCCTTTCTCTCTTCTCTCATGAATACTTGACTTTCTTTAGTGATATACTTGGATTCCTGCCTCTTGGTTTTTTTTTTCTTTTGCATATTCATTACTGGTTTTTGATTTGTGGCTACCATTATGTTTGTATACAACATCTTTTACATATAGCATTTCATATTAAGTTGATGGTCTCTTAAGTTTGAATCAAACATTTATTCCTCTTCTCCCCCTCCACATTTTAGGTGTATGGTGTCAAAATTTACATTTTTTAAAAATTTTGTGAGTTCCTTGATTGATTTTTACAAATGTACTTATTTTGAGTGCTTTTGTGCTTCCTACTTTTCTTACTGCTACTTAAAGTGCCTCCTTTCTACTCAAAGAGACACCTTTGAATTTCTTGTAGGGCTAGTTTAGTGGTCATGAATATCTTTAACTTCTGTTTTTCTTGGAAACTCTATCTCTCCTTTTCTTATGAATGATAACCTTGCTGGATAGCCTATTCTTGGCTGTTTATTTTTTTCCTTTCATCACTTTGAATATATCATGCCATTCCTCTCTGACCCACAAAGTTTCTGCTGAAGAACCAACAGTTTAGCCTTATGGGTTTTCCCCTCATATGTAACTGCTTTCTATTCTCTTGCTGCTTTTTAAAAAATTATTATTTGCCCCAGGGGTACAGGTCTGTGAATCATCAGGCTTACACCTTTCACAGCATTCACCATAGCACAAACCCTACCCAATGTCCATATCTCTTGCTGCTTTTAAAATTCTCTCTTCATCACTAATTTTTGCCATTTTTTAAAAGATTTTATTTATTTGATAGAGAGAGACAGAAAGAGAGGGATCACAAGTAGGGGGAGTAGGAGATGGAGAAGCAGGCTTCCCACTTAGCAAGGAGCCTGATGTGGGGCTCGATTCCAGCACTCTGGGATCATGACCTGAACCAAAGGCAGTCACGTAGCAACTGAGCCACCCAGATGCCCCACCATTTTTTTAAATAATGCTTATTTTTTTAAAGATTTTATTTATTTATTTGACATGGAAAGAGAGATCACAAACAGGCAGAGAGACAGGAAGAGAGAGGGGGCAGCAGGTTGCCTGCCGAGCAGAGAGCCTGATGCAGGGCTTGATCCCAGGACCCTGAGATCATGACCTGAGCCAAAGACAGAGGCTTAATCCACTGAGCCACCCAGGCGCCCCTACTTTTTGCGATTTTAATTACTTTGTGTTTAATTGTGGAACTCCCTGGGTTGATTTTGTCCAAGAATATCTGTGTCTCCTGATTCTGGATTTTTTTCCATTCCCTTGTTAGGGAAGTATTCAGCTATTATTTCTTTATGTAAATTTTCTGTCCCCCTTTCTCTCTTTTCTCCTTCTAGAATCCCTATAATGCAAATGTTATTATACTTGATGGTGTAGCTATTTTCATTTCTTTTTCCTCTCACCTGCTCAGCTTCACTGCTTTCCATTACTCTCTCCTTTAGGTCACTACTCTGTTTTTCTGTTTTGTCTCACCTACTATTTATTCTATTTACTGTATTTTTAACTTCATTTTTTGAGTTATTCATCTCTCATTGGATCCCTTTTGGTGTGTTTTCCATGTCTTTGCTAAAGCATCTCATTGATGCCCTCCACTTATTTCTCCATTTGAGTGAGTATGTTTATGATCATTACTTTAAATTCTCTATCAGGCATATTATATGTATTGCAGTTAGGTCTCTTGCTGTGTTTTTTGTCATGTTTCATCATTTGGGACATATTTTCTGTCTCTTCATTTTGTCTAACTCTCTTTGTCTATTTCTCTGTGTTAGGAAAGTCTACTATGGCTCCTGCTCTTGAAAGTAATGACCTTACGAAGAAGGGATACTGTAGTGCCATGTGATGTGGTGTCTCCCATTCAAGACACCCTGGTGCTTCAGGGAATGTCTTCTATGTGTTTTACATATGCCTGCTATTTGGCCTGGCTACTTTTTCCTTCAGTTCAGCCATTTGCAGAGGCTCACCTTGCCTGTTTGGAGCAATTTTTGGTCTCTAGCCAGGGTGGGATGTGCAGTTTTAACAAGGTGCCTGCAGGTCTGCTTATGAAATGAGATCTACTGTGGCAGCAAAAGGGACTGGGAGGCCAGGGCAGATCTACAAAGCACAAAAAGTAGTGGAGCATGAAATTTAGGCCAGATGCTCCTTGGGCTTCCACAGGGCCCACCACCATCACTGCTGCCTGGATCAAGGTCCCACAAAATGCATGCATCAGGACACATAGTGTTGGCAAGATTCACACAGGTTTTCTAGGGGAGGGGAACTGCAGTGGGGGTACTGAGACAAGTTGAGCTGGATGCAGTGGGGCATGGTGTAAGTAACTTAGGTAGTGAATGCTAGTACTACACTGGTTCTCATAGTTGGCTCTGTGTTTATGCTGTGGGACAGGGAAAGGATATGGTGCCTAGCAGTTACTTTGTTCCTAGAGAAGTCCCTCAGCAATACCTGCCCATCCAGGATATGCTCCACAATTAGTAAATTATTTTCCCCCTATATGTACAAGTGTTTTCTAAACTTCTACTTCTATGCTGTAACTTCATGGGTTGTTAGTTGTGCTACCTCTTAGAGGGTGGGGACTCAGCTTCTTATCACCCTCTGGGTTCTTCCAATACAAAGCCTTCTGATTTTTAAGATTCCAGGCTTCAAATTCTGCTACTTGTAAGAATACTCTCATTTTTAAAGTCAAATATTGTGGGGTTTCATCTTTCCGTACTGGACTCCCTGGTAGGATAGTCTGTTTCTCCCCCACCCTCCACAGCTATGGTTTCCTTCCCCCCAGGGAGAACCGAGGTCTATTTCACTCTCCAGAGTGTCTCCACCGTTCCTTTCCTCTTTGATATGGCATCTTCTCTAATTTTAGCTGTGGAATTTATTTGGCCAGTCTCTGGTTTGTTGTGTGAATTATTTATGCTGACGTGAATATTCTCTAGTTGTATCCATGGGACAAGGTGAGCTTAGGGTCCTTTTACACTGCTATCTCCCCTGTGATGACTTATTATCTTTTTTTTCTTCCTTCATACTTTTCCAGTTAGACTATGGATTAGATCCCTGCTATTCAAAGTATAGTAAATTTCACCTGGTTTGTTAGCAATGCAGAATCTTAGGCTCTAGTCCAAATACAACAAATTGAAGTCTGCATTTTTAGAGCTTATTCATATTTAAATTAAAATTTTAAAAGTACAGGTGGATCAGTGTCTGGCTTATGTTAGATGCAAAAATAAATAATGGAATGTATACAATAAAATACTATAAATGGATATTAGAAATTGTATAATATTTGTTCAAATTTAATTTATGTAACAAACATGGAGTAATTTTTAACTTTAAAAAATACTTTAAGCATTCAGAAAGAGAATAGGTTATTTCTAGAGATTAGTCTTAGTTTTGCATGAAAGAAACTTGAATGAATCATAAACATAGTATGGATTTTAGATTTATAAATTACATTACCAAATAGCATCATTTGATTAATTTTTTTGGAAAAAAATATACAACTTTGGAATTAATAATTACAAGGTATATTTATTGTAACCAAACCTAAGTCTGGTTACATGATTCTCAGAAAAGCCAATCACTGAGACATCAGGAAAGGTATGAAACAAGGAAAAGTTTTATTTGAGAGGCAACTAACTGAGAAGATAGGAAGGCAAGCCTTAAATCTGCCTCCCTAAAGTGGGAGAGAATAAGTTTTTTTTGTTTTGTTTTGTTTTTTGCTTTGTTTTGTTTCATTTTTATAATCATGGGGTTGAGTTACATATATGTTGATGAAAATGGTGGGGAAATTTTTCATGGGGAAAGATGGAACATGTTCACTGAGCAAAAACATATATGTGACATATATCCTATGTTCACTTTCATGTGGAAACTTAACATCAGAAGGAGGAAACATTCAGTCCCTGATATCAGAAAGTAAAAATAGAAGAAGGAAAAGGGCTATGGGCATGTTCTGCAAGGTGATATAAACGGGATGGGGTTTTGGGATCATTATCTCTGGTAAGCAATGCAAGGTCTTTCTTGGTCATGGCCTGGAACTAGACCAGTTGACCTTGAGTCCAGGTTTCTGCAGAGAAAGCTAGTATATTTATTATGGAAATCTGAAAAAACAAAAACAAAAACATTAGCTGATTAGAGTGAAAGAGTTCTCTGAAAAACAGGCTTTCAATTTTTGCTAGTTTTTTTTAAGATTTTATTTATTCGTTTGACACAGAGAGAGAGATTACAAGTAGGCAGAGAGGCAGGCAGAGAGAGAGAGGAGGAAGCAGGCTCCCCGCTGAGCAGAGAGCCCGATGTGGGCCTCGATCCCAGGACCCTGGGATCATGACCTGAGCCAAAGGCAGCGGCTTTAACCCACTGAGCCACCCAGGCGCCCAATTTTTGCTAGTTTTAACTTTATTACCCTATGGTGTATGATTTCATTCCCTGTAAGTGAAGTTATGATCATTTTGATATACTGTAAGCCCCACTCAAGTATGTAACCAACAGTTGCTTTTTCTATTGTGGTCTGTATCAAATTCCTGATTCTGGCTCTCTTCTTTCTCCATAGGGATGAAAATTATAGTATGAAACTGACACAGAAGGGGAAGAGGACAAGCTTTTTTTTTTTATAAATAAAGACTGATTCAAATAATTAAGTGATAAAATTTAACAATAAATGGACAGAAATTGCTTGAGCTATGAGTAGAGTGATTTATTATTATTTTAGAAAATACACAGGTAATTCTGATCCACTTAAAACCCTTAACAAATTAAGTGTGAACATCTGTTCCAGAATAAATAAGCAAATAAAATCAGTATGTTAAAATTATGTAAACTATTATTTGTATTAACAAGAGATATTTAAAATAAACAAAGTCTAAAAATTTCAACTTGTCATATTACTTGTCCAACACTCTTTTGAAGAACTCAATTAAAGTGGAATAACTGGGAGAAGGAAATAACAAAATACAATATATTGTTATAAAATGGTAATTTTTTAAAGAAATTTTTTAATTTGTCTCTTTAAAAGTAATTGGCACAAACTGGTTGAAACTGGAAAGGCCTTCTGGATTTGTTTTAAGCCCTCTGTGACAGCTGGAATTCAGATCACTGTTATCTGTTTTATAAATGATATGCTATCTTGGATTCAAATCACCATTATGCCTTATGGGCCTTCTTAGGAACTACATAGAAAATATATATACATACGCATTGAGATGGAGTTCTGTGAAAAAACAATTGTTGGTTTTGTTTTAAGAAATTGTTATCTTATGTAACTCTATCTTTTTTAAACTTAGGGAAATTATTACGAGTAGCAAGAAAATTAGACAATAATATGCTGATGACATTGAAGCAATGAAAATTCATGCCTTTCTTCCTTGAGATTTCTCATTCAAATTCTCTATTCCTGTCACTGATTCTCCAGTTTTATCTTACTCTAGAATCACCTCAGGAAATTGGTACAATGCATTTTGCTGGGCCCAGATAGGTCTCAATTAACACCCAGAAACCCGCTTTTGAAAATGAAAAACTCCTTAGGCAATTGTTTTATTTATTTATCTATTTATATATATATATATTTATTTATTTATTTATATTTGCCCCAGGGCTACAGGTCTGTGAATCATCAGGTTTACAGCTTCCATAGCACTCACCATAGCAAAAACCTTTCCCAATGTCCATAAAACCTTCACCCTATCCCTACCCTACCACCGCCCAATAACCCTCAGTTGTTTTTGTGAGATTAAGAGTCTCTTATGCTTTGTCTCCTTCCCAATCCCATCCTGTTTCGTTATATTTCCCTCCCTAAACCCCATGACCCCCGCCCTGCCCCTCAAGTACCTCATATCAGAGAGATCATATGATAATTGTCATTCTCTGATTGACTTATTTCACTTTGCATAATACTCTCTAGTTCCATCCACATCCTTACAAATGGCAAGATTTCATTTCTTTTGATGGCTGCATAGTATTCCATGGTATATATATATGTGTGTGTGTGTGTGTGTGTGTGTGTATATGTATATATATATATATATATACACACACACACACATATATATATACCAATATATATATACCAATATATATATACATATATATATACACACACACATATGTATATATACCACACATTCTTGATCCATTCATTTGTTGATGGACATCTAGGTTCTTTTCAAAGTTTGGCTATTGTGGATATTGCTGCTATAAACATTTGGGTGCATGTGACNTTGTGGACATTGCTGCTATAAACATTCGGGTGCACGTGCCCCTGAGGAACACTACCTTTGTGTCTTTAGGATAAATACCCAGTCGATTGCTGGGTCATAGGGTAGCTCTATTTTCAACTTTTTGAGGAACCTCCATACTGTTTGTTTTCCAGAGTGGCTGCACCAGCTTGCATTCCCACCAACAGTGTCAGAGAGTTTCTCTTTCTCCGCATCCTTACCAATATCTGTCATTACCTGTCTTATTAATTTTAGCCATTCTGACTGGTGTGAGGTGGTATTTCACAGTGGTTTTGATTTGTATTTCCCTGATGCTGCNCGAGTGATGTTGAGCACTTTCTCATGTGTCTGTTGGCCATTTGGATGTCTTCTTTGGAGAAATGTCTGTTCATGCCTTCGGCCCTTTTCTTGACTGGGTTCTTTGTTTTATGGGTGTTAAGTTTGAGAAGATCTTTATAGATCTTAGATACAAGCCCTTTATCTGATATGTCATTTGCAAATATCTTCTCCAATTCTGTCAGTTGTCTTTTGGTTTTGTTGACTGTTTCCTTTGCTGTGCAAAAGCTTTTAATCTTGATGAAGTCCCAATAGTTCATTTTTGCCCTTGCTTCCCTTGCCTTTGGTGATGTTCCTAGGAAGAAGTTGCTGCGGTTGAGGTCGAAGAGGTTGCTGCCTGTGTTCTCCTCAAGGATTTTGATGGATTCCTGTCTGACATTGAGGTCTTTCATCCATTTTGAGTCTATTTCTGTGCGTGGTGTAAGGAAATGATCCACTTTCATTTTTCTGCATGTGGCTGTCCAGTTTCCCAACACCATTTGTTGAAGAGACTGTCTTTTTCCCACTGGACATTCTTTCCTGCTTTGTCAAATATTATCTCCTTACTGGTGATGGGTTTATTCAGGTCTTCAATTTCTTCCTGGTTCAGTTTT